>OLKM01003579.1:0-33721 GCA_900291075.1 Melanogrammus aeglefinus | reverse complement strand
GAACACCAGCCAAGACCTATAGTCATTTGACACAAGGCACATCATGACTCTTCAAAGTAGCTGAACTGTGAGAAGGACTTGAAACCCTTGGTGAGCTGAGGAAGCAGTTACACCTTGATTGGGGCACGTTGTGGATTCAAATAGTTAACATCTTGGAACACCCGGAGGGCATTTAAAGAATATGGAGAAAGCATATCTGCACCATACAATCTTTTCTTGCCTCATCTGGTAAAAGAGCTCGCTCGCCATCGACCTCGTCTGTGATTGTATAACCTACCTGCCAGCCCTGAAGTCATCAACAGACAGGAACGTGGGGAAAGGGCACAAGGCAAAGTGGCTCCTTCTACTGTCATCAACACAGAACTGGGACGCACTTCTCTTGATCTTGTGATGATGAGCAAAAGTGAATTGTTCACTATTCCTCACACAGTCGAAGTGATGTAACCTTTCCTCTCGTAGCAGAAGGCAGAGGAAGGGAACTATATGCAACAGATGGGAAGTTGGATCTCTGCTCTCCCTCGCTGAGTCAGACTCTGCCTATCCTAGCCCATTGTTCACAAGAGTAGGCAGACTACCCGGTACCGCCTTATTTCCCTTACCTACAATGTCGTTTTTAGATTGGGCTGTTTTCTCAACAATAGAGGTGCTAAGTACAGTAGACAGTAGTAACAAAGTAGATTCACTGACGTTAGTAGTTACTGGCTGTGGCTATCATGTCAGAAAATCAGCTTATCTGAGTTTGATGTTGGGTGGCTATCGGGGGTGGGCGCGTGCTGGGCGAGCTTCTCGAGGGTTCAGGATTCATAGACTTTTTCACTACATACGACCCGTTCATGAAATTGTCAAGGCACAATGGAATCCAACCCAGTGTCCCGGACCAGTACTTTCCACGGCTTTATTCACCAGTATGTGACACATTGGGATCGGCTTTTGCAGGTGTAGGAAGAAAAAAGGCCTGCGGGAAACTTTTGGGAAGATCTTCCCTGAGGTGATATGAATGGCTTTACACTGAATTGGCTCAGGTATGGCTAAATTAGAGGTTAGTCGAAAAGTAATGAGAGAACAGCCTATACAGAACGATTATATAGTGTTGCAATTGTACGACGAACTGCGAGTTGGCATGGAAGTCAATGAGCTAGGTACAAAGGCTCTTCACACAGAAGTTCTAGAAATATAGAGAACATTCTCCAACACAGGCAGCACTCAAACAGCAACATTCAAACACACTCTACCAGGTCCAGACTGATGGGAACCGAGGATTGGTCCTGAATCCAGAGATGCCAGACCCATCTGACTGGGGCTGGTATAAAGGAACCACCTGGGGTTGGCAGTTTGCTCTGGAACCACCCTTCCTGGCACTTTCTCAAGTTATGATTCGATTAATCTGCTGTCTCGGTGACCAGATACGATTGCGCCACTGGACGACATGCAAGTTGCCAAAAGCTGCACTTCAAGTGCTACTGCATGTGCTCCTGTTCTGGAGGTTTACTGTTAGTGTGTCCTGCTAACAGTAGCTTTAGTTTAGGAACAGTTAGTGGTGATCAGCAGAGCTTAATTTTTAGCTGTAAATATATTGTTCTCCACTGTTTTTATGTTAAAGTTAAATACTCTGCTTCACACTTACCTCTGCGTTGTCTTTATTTGATTTGTGGGATACTGCGGAAATAGGGTAAAATAAACTTAATTTTAAGTTTAGTGTCTCCACTCCCCAAGACTAGTGCATAACAGTTAGATTTATTTTTCTTCAACGTCATTTTTTATGAGTATTGCAAGTAGACCATGGGTGTATTAACTTATCCATTACTTATTTCTAAAATAAGCAGCAAATGGTTTCCCATGTTTATATAGTCTTGCAACCAGCAACTTAAATTATAACAGGTCAAACTTACGAAAGAGGCAATCATCGATAACGTTGGGCTTGCCTTGGAACCTTCTTATTAACCTCAAACAGTTTTAATGGAATCATGTCAACATTTTCTTGAACATTCCATGACAGGTACAGGACCATACCACATTTGATGTGGGTATACCCTAAACAGATTGTTACTGTAGCGCTCCACCTTGCGGCAAAAAGTTTGCATTTACGGACATAAATTTGTAAATTCTTTAACCTTGAACCTAAGTTGTTTCCTAACAACACTGGTGATCTCAAAAAGTGTTCCCCAAAATGATTGGGCATATCCACTTTATTTGGAACGGTGACATCTTAAATGTGGTTTCATAACATTGCCATGGTTCCAAAATTATCATGTTTGACATCTCTCTCGAATGTCAGCCATCTTGGATTTGGCATCTCACAGCCGTCACAGGCAATATCTGACTTCCCTCCACAGCTTAAAATACACTTTATGGCATGTACTAACTATGTTAGAAATTGTCTTATGCTTCTTCAAAAAGTGCGACCAATTGTTATTAAAATGTGAAGCTTATCCGCTGTTACTACTTCAATGCTGAAACGCAGGCTATGAGAGCTACCAAAACATATACAAGTCTTTACCGTTGCTGCTCAACGAGGCATCGGCTTAGCTATTCCTCGCACTATTTATGTAGTAACCCACGGACTAGGCTTCTTATTTGCACATTGAAGGAGCTTCTAAGTCGATATAGGCTTCGCCTTTTAAGGCATTTCGCTATTGTATGGGTTATCCCTAGGCGTGAGCCGTAGCACTGAAAATTTTGTAATCCCCGGCCCCACAACAGCGTGGGCCTCAATCCGTCGCGGGCCACCCATATATACTCGGGCGCCGGCGGACGATCTGCTCCCATTTTCTTCAGGAGCGATCCTAGCATATACCATGGACTCCGAGACGATCCGCATCTGCAGGTCCTGTAACACTGGTTACATCCTGCCTGAAGACGGCCACGAAGTGTGCGAGGGTTGCCTGGGGCATGAACATGCCCTCTTGGCGCTCTCGCCGCTCTGCTTATGTCAGCATTGTAAGGCGCTGTCGGCGGAATACCGACAGTGCCGAGCCGACACTCCATACCGCTCGACGATGCCCTCTCCATCCTTGCGGGCGCGGAGTCGGACGACTCCGACCGCGGCGAGGAGGGGGTGTCTCCCCGGCTTCCCCTCTCCGAATGGAGGGGGCCGGAGCCCGGGGCAGCAGCAACTGTGCCCCGTCTCTGCCACCACCTCACTTCCCAGTGGTTGGGAGCTTTGGTGGCAGAGCTTCCGGGCATTATCGCCAGGGTAGCCGCAAACCTTGGCCTTGCGGTGCCCATGCCTCAGGCCCCCAACGCCCGGACCAGCTGCATGGAATCTGGGGGCTCGAGGCCGCCGACACGGCCCTGCCCGTCTCGAACCGATTCTGTCCGATGTTTCCCGCCATCAGACATACTTTAGTGTGGGCTGCGGCGGAGGGCCCGGGAAGCTCGGAGCTCCGGTGAAGACCTTCATTCAGGTCACGAAGACGGCGGGGGTCTGACAGACCGGGGTTACAGGGCGGTCAGCCGTACCGCCGCTGGACCCCGCTCTGTGCGCGCTGTCTTGGGGTGAAGCCGGGGCTCGGCGGCCGCCGCCCCACTCCCAAAGACCAGCTGACGGCCAAGCTCACAGACAGGGCGAATCAATGCATGATGCAGCAGATGGCGGTTGTGAACAACATCGCCCTGCTTAGCGCATGACATATCCACACACGGCGGCTGACCCTCATCGTCCTGGCCGAACGGGGCAGTCGACGTGGCGAAAGCTGCCGGTGTCATCCTCTGCCTCTGTTCCACCGGTGCGCTAACAGCGGCCCGGACGGCGCGCATGGCAGCACCTAATTCAGCGGAACCTGTGGCCTGCAACAGACCCCGGCGCATCCCTGAGCCGGTGAGGCGTCAGTTGCTGGAGTGCCCCTCATCAGCCCAGACGCGGCTGTTCGGGCCCCGCCTGTCTTCTATGGTGGACGAAATGCAGGCTGCTTCCGAGGGGGCAGAGAAGTTCCGGAGACACGTCTCCCGCCCTCCGCCTCCACCCCGACCGACAGCGCCCCGCCCGGGTTCCCGTCGCCGCCGTGGGGCCCCAAACAGCCACCGTTGCGCGCGCCGCCGGCAGCTCCTCCTGGCCCCCCGGCTCACAAGCCCCGCCCGCCTCCGTCGTGGAGCCTGTGGCGAGCGGCCAGCAAGGGCCCCGGGGCAGCGGCGCTCATGGGGCGATGCCCCGCCCCACAAGGCGCCGGCTATTACGGGGCGAGGGAGAAGCGTGTGGACAGCGGGAAAACATCTCTTTTCTTGAAGACGGCTGTTTTCTCCCCACATCCCAGTTAACGCCGGAGCCTGTCGGCTCGGCCCATAACTGTTTCGCGCGCATTCTCCCACTACGTATAGGCAGGCCGTCAAATAAACCTATTTTGATCGATCGTGCCAGCCCTGATCGTGCCAGCCCATTGCTTTTTGAAAGGCAAACCTCGCCGCGGCTAATCAGGCCCGCCCGCCTCCATCGCAGGCCGCGGCCAGTGGCCAGCAAAGGCCTCGGGCAGCGGGCTCATGGGGCGATGCCCCGCCCCACAAGCGCTGGCTATTACGGGGGGCAGAGGAGAAACGTGTGACAGCGGGAAACGTCTCTTTTCTAAAGACGGCTGTTTTTCTCCCAACACCCCAGTTAACGCCAGAGGCTACTACCGGTTCGGCCGTAACTGTTTTCACACGCATCTCCCACCACAGATAGGCAGGCCGTCAATAAACCTCGCATTATTGATCGAGCCAGCCCTTCGTTACCTCTTTACCAAGGCAGCCTCGCCCGGCTTTACCAGCCCCGCCCGCCTCCTCCGTCGCAGGCGGCGCGGCGAGCGGCCAGCGAAGGCCTCGGGCAGCGGGCTCATGGTGGGCGATGCCCCGCCCCACCAAAGCGCCGGCTTATTACGGGGCGGAGGGAGAAGCGTGTTGACAGCGGGAAACACCTCTTTACTAAAGACAGCTGTTTTCCCCCACACCCCAGTTAACGCCAGAAGCCTTCCGGTTCAGCCATAACTGTTTCACATGCATCTCCCACCACATATAGGCAGGCCGTCAAATAAAACCTCGTATTATTGATCGAGCCAGCCCTAAATTACTTTCCCCTCACCACATCATGCCTGGCATGACATGTGGCGGGGCGGCCGCTGAAACGAGCTCTCTGTCTACGAATGACACGCGGGTCGTTCAACAGTGTCGGCAGTCTGCTACCCAGCCGCAGTGTTATTCCTCCTCGCGTCCCAACGCTCGGGAGAGAGGGAGCTACACTATTATCACAAGCTGAGCAGGCAGGGCATGCCTCTGCTAATGACACACACACCCAGCCCTTTCGGGCAAAGCTCCCCATGGGCTGCGAGGAGGAATCCTCCCCACATTGGCTGTGTGATGCTATCACTTAGGCTTATGTGTCAGCGGGGGCTGAGCCGCCTGAGACTATCAGGGCTCACTCGACCAGAGGAATATCGTCCTCTGTCGCTCTTGTGCAAAGAGGGATGCCGATGGAGGATATCTGCACAGCAGCCTCCTGGGCTTCCCCATGCTCTTTTATTAGGTTTTACCTAAGAGACATGTCACGCCTCTCTATGACGCACTCAGTTCTGGGTGCTTTGTCGGAGTGATTGTGATTGTGTGACTATTCCCCTCGCATATTAACCACGTGAGGTGGAGTCGAATGTTCATGCTGAGAGCTTTTGTGTCTTATCCGACACATTAGAGCTGCTCGTTGATGACATGCCGTTAGACGCATGACGTATGTTATGCTACGTCTGACGCATGATACTAGCACGTATGTAGCTGTGTTTCTGGTGAATGGGACCAATGAGGCATAGACTACATCGTGCTTCGCCCTTTTAACCCAACAGCGATAGCCTTAAAAGGCGAAGCCTATACGACTTAGAACGATAGTTACGTATTGTAACTCTAGATTCTATAAGTGTAGGCGCAGCCTTATAAGTGTCGGCCTCATGGTCCTTTTAATAGCTGAAGAAAAGCTGTTTGTAAGGAGCAGATCGTCCGCTGGCGCCCGAGTATATGGGTGGCCCGCGGACGTGATTGAGGCCCACGCTGTTGGTGGGCGGGGATTACAAAATTTTCAGTGCTACGGCTCACGCCTAGGGATAACCCAATAGCGATAGCCTTAAAAGGCTGCGCCTATACTCATAGAATCTAGAGTTACAATACGTAACTATCGTTTATTTAGCTCCTGACGAACACAGTGTGCAGCTTAATTTACACGGCAAAACCGGGGCCCACCATCACTGACTGAACTTGAGTTGCTGCCACCTAGTGGACCAGCGGATTAACATGTTTTAATTACTCCACAAATTACCACAAATACAATGTTTTTCAAAAAGAATAGAGAAACAATAAGGAAAATCTGTTCATGTTGTGGAGGACACTGATTTGAGCCAACTATTTTTTGTTGGCATGGTGAACTGTGAAGAGAAACCAGAATGTCATATATTTTCTGTTAAAGATGAAAAGTGGATAGCACCACTACAAATAAATAGGACTATAGTTACACTGAAATTAGATACTGGTGCAAAAGCAAATCTGATTAGCATGTCTGAAATAAACAAAGCAATGAGAGAAAGACCAAAAATACAAAGAAAAACACATTTGCTTTGAAAGACTACAATGGACAGAGCATTGAGTGTTTAGGCACATAAGATAAAATGCACTTCTTGCTCTTCTCTGTTGTTCCTGAAGGACTCGATCAAACAGAATTAGTTTTATTTAGTTCCATTTGAGAAATATTGGCCAATAAAGTTGGAACAGTTAACTCATTCTTATATGACCATTTTGTTATTGTATAAAAAACATACAACTATTATTAGGTGGATACCAACACCCCCCACTACCCATAAACACACATTGTGACGCTAGTTAAAAGAAAATATGAAGTAGCCTTATTTCTCCTTACTAAATTGACCTGAACTCAAAATTCTTACATCATATTAATCTCTGAAATCAGATGCACCTTTTTCACCCTGGTCTTCTGCTCTAAAAATGTTTACTTTTCCCACAATTTCATAGAAAGGGTTAGCCAAACGTCCACAGTCTCAACCCATTTGGCCTATATGACCATTTTGTTATTGTATAACTACCATACGGCTATCATGAGGTGGATACCATTAACAGTGCACATTTTCAGAGCTGTGCTATTTTAAGAAAGCCCTTAATTCTCTTGTGAAATGTGTGCTTGCTGAGGTTTCTTGATGTGTGCTTATCAATCAACATTTTCGCCATGTGAATGAGGCTTCATGCAGTTCAGGAATGTCAGTGGCTCAACAGGATAATACCTTGTACTGGTAATCCTTTTTGTTTAGATCATTATGAACAAGCTGAACATGACATTCTGTCATTGCCACTCATTTAAGAAACACAACATTGAAGAGCCCCTGAAATTCATCAGGCCATCAACATTCAGGCTCATTCGTTTCCAAGAATCGGTCTGCCAAGACACAGTATGGCATTAAGGGGAACTTCTTCGTTAAGCATTTTTCCTTCATAATTAACTGTCATATTTATATTTCTTCCGTTAGTGTTCTTGACTCCAACAGTTTAATTTCCCCAGAATTTCAAAGCTCTCTCAGGTATATGCTTTGAAGAAAGAAAGCCCTTAATTTACTTGAGAAATGTGTGCTTGGAGGTTTCTGGATGTTGTATACTTATCAATAGACATTTGAACATATGAATGAGGCTGCAGTTCAGGTTTATCAGTTGCTCAATGGGATAATGCCTTGTACAGGTGATCCTTAGGTTGAGAGTTTGAATCCTGATTATAGGGTGCTGAACATGACATTCGGACATTGCTTTGCAGCTCACCTGAAGCCGAGGCACAGTATCACATTAAGTGGAACATCTTGATCAACATCTTTCCTTCATAATTATTTGTCATTTATACATACCCAGACACACGCATCTGCTCGCATACACACATGCACGCGTGCTTGCAGGCACACACATTCATTTATTTTGGTTGTCTTTTATTTATTAAACCCTGTCAAGCCCTTTTACACTCGTCGCATTCATTTACATTTGTGTTCTATTTTTGTTTCTGTACATAGGCTGTGCATTTGTATATCCGTTGTGTTTTTTTTATTTGTACCTTGATACCTGCTGGGGCCACTTGGACCAGATCAATGCTGTAAATAAGAAACTGTTTCTAATGTTTTATTTTATCTGGAAAAAAAAGTTTTTTTTAAAAAAAGACAGCCCTGAAGAGACAGGCAAGCCTTCTCTGACCAGTCCTCAATATGTTCAGTCAGTACCTGGCCTCTCTTGAGAGCACGTTTTTATGAGGTGTACACCATTGTGATCAGATGAGCCTAAAGGTGGGAGGGGTATGGACCATAGTGATCAACTCAAACTTCAACAAAGAAAATTCCTTCCTCCATTTGTTTTGGGGCAGCACATACATTGATGATGTATGTGATGATGGCGATGACATGTCACGTCTCTTAAAATAAAAATGAAAAATTCTATCCCCACAATTTCTGGGGGAGAGGGCTTATATCACAGAAAGTACCAGAAAGCATTTAATTATGTATATATTTATATAAAATAAATCAATTTTTCATACAATGCCTTTCAGACGAGGAGAGACAGAGGGGAACCCTCCCCCGTTGCAAGGGAGGTGGGGATCTTTCCGGTTTGTTTATGGCAGTCCAGGATCAGGGTCCCAGCAGCTCTCTGGACCGGATGAGGGGTCAGAGACGGGAGGGCTGGGAGAGCAGACGGGGTGGGCTTCGTTTCTAGGTAGCTCCAGTCTTGCAGGGAATAGTGCTGGTCTGGGAGCAGCTCTCTGAACCGTTCACAGACTCAAGTCACTTCACCTTAGGGGGCGTGTAGTGAGTTCTGCATCTTTCATTGAAAACCTACATTGAAGAATCAGTGAGGATGAATGTAATTAAATGAATCAAAGTGAAGAGTTCCACTGAAATCATCAGGGATTTCAACAACAGTCATACATTGGATGTCCTCTTCTCTCTCTTGAGGATGTCTACAATAGACACTGCCTCAGGAGAGCTCATAGCATCCTGAGACTCATCCCACCCAGGCCATAACCTGTTTGAACTGATGCCCTCTGGGAGGCGCTACAGGGCAATCAGATCAAAAACAAACAGGCTAAAAAACTTGTTTCTACCCCAGAGCTGTTATTTCTCTAAATAATGCAGTATTGTATAAATTATTGCATTATCATACCAATCTGACCTTTAAAATTGGCTGACATTTTAAAATATCTAATTATTTGTTTGAGTTCTTTAACATTCTATAGATATTTTTTTTAAAAATAACCCTTTTCTCATTTAGTTTTTGTTTTAAAAGCACTTATTTTGAGAGCCACTACCCCAATTTCGTTGCACTTTGTGCAATGACAATAAAGAGATTCTGATTCTGACATTGACTGGGTGGCTATGGCCTATTAATTTTAAATGGATGGTTTGATATGTTTGAGAGACTGTTACCTTCAGACTTCTGTCATTGATCACCTCCTCAACATTCAACTCTGACCGCATTAGCTTCAACTGGAAGGAGAAAAGGGAAGATCAACAATGGAAAGAAACACCTCATGTGTAGGAACAAGATTATGTTGTGAGATTGTCCTTCCTTCAAGGCCATTGTGCCCTCATGGATTTCAGAATGGGTGTTTAAGTGTGTTTGCATCAGCAGATCAACCCCAAACTCCATTTGTTCAGACAGACAATATACTTCAAAGTTCTGAGGAAAGACTATTTTAGAGACAGTGTTTGCTGCATCTAAAATTTAGATTCACTCAACATGAGCGGATATTAAAAAATTATATTGTGGAAGGCCGAGTTTACTTCCGTCAGTGGCGTTGCAACCCTGGCTCTGTGGCGCCCTCTGGTGTTGGTATGAGGGATTACCTTGGTTTGCTCTTTTCTAAGCTGTTTAAGTACTGCAAGGTTGTCAGCATCTTTTGTCCTTTCTTCTCTCAAGTGTACCATTGCCTCAGAGGTCTGGGCTAAACACGCCTTGATGGCTTTGTCTCTGCTCCGATGGGCCTCCATCATCTGCAGAACGCAATGAAAAGCAGCAAAACGCTTTCACAGTAGCATTGGCAAACAACTAGAGTCAGGCAGATAGAAATAAAGGTGGATTTTTTTTTTTATTCTAGTGGTATCCATGCTGACCGTTTGGTAGAGTTTTTCACATGTCTGAGTGGCGTCCACTCTGCCTGAGAAGGAGACGGTGGGGACGCTCGTGTTCAGGGAATGGACGATGCGGTCGTCGATGGTCCGGATCACCCTCAGGGCCTCCTGACACACACACACACACACACACACACACAACACACACACACACACAGCACAACACACACACACACACACCACACACACACACACACACACACACACACACACACACACACACACACACACACACACACACACACACACACTTTGTTGCGTATCAACATGGAACTTCCATTCCACAATTCTCTACTCTTGCACCAAACACTGCAGGTATGTCGCGTTGCTTGTCATCATCGACTATGCGTTGCGTCATCAATGCATCATTACAATCTCTGCTGGTCAATTTAAACTTCTTCGTTTGTGTCCATTTTTTAACCTCACTTTACCTTAGCCCCGAGACTCTCGCTGCTGTTCTAACACGGTGGACGATTGCGGTCTGGACTCACACGGCAGGTGAGGGATTTCCCCTTGCACTGTAGACATACTTTATGTAGCATGTCAAAAAACGGTCTATCTCTGATCGTACTGCCTCGAGGCACACAGATTCCCGAGCTCGCCGCTTTCTTTTCTTACAGAGGGGATCCAAAACGAGAGATAAGACAGAACACCACGACCGCTCAGTTACAGTCTCGATAAGTGCACCTTTTTTTTTTTTTTAAATTCAAATAAAAGTAGATTGGTGACAATGACTTCCATTTACAACACGGCGCATGGAGCACCTATAAATCCACGTCTTACACTTAATAGCCCAGAGAGGAATTGGAGAATGATAGTCGGGACCATAACGTTGGTGTTCATGGGTCCAGTTGAACATATGTATTTGCGGATCGGCAGATGTATTCATAGATAGTCTTCGATGATAACCCCTAAAGCCATTACTTTACTTCACATTTATAATGAAGTCCCGGTTACACAACATTGGATTAAATGAAGACAACATTTTTCAGTCAGGAAAAGAGATGACTGGGCCGTAAAGTCTGTATTTAGGTGCATGTTTTCATTGTTTTCACGAGACTTTTCATCCGACTTTGGTACTGATATATTGTTTATTACCTGAAACATTGAGAAGTCCTCACAGTTTAAAGGTTCACCGGGCGCCGCCATGGTGAATGTGGGGTCCTTCACGGGGGGTCTGAATGTATGCCTGCACCTAGTTTATGCAATATATTTTCTGAATCTAAATCCTATCCTATATTATAATTATTAGAGTCCTTCGTTTATATGTTCATCATTTGGGGCTTATTACATATCTGTACATGTACCATTATATGATCGACCGTACATGTATTAAGTATCTCGTTCCGTTATCAAACACAAGTCTGACAATATAATGATGTGCATTATGATTATTATTCTCTTCCACATGTACAGCAGCTTGAAACAAAATACTTGGTTACCATTGATACAGCCCTATCCTCCACGCCGTGGATGAATTAAACGGGTCATTCTGACCAGGCGCCGCGGACACAGCCCGTATCCCAGGGGTCCTGCGGTCTGCTCTCGGAGGTGTCATAACAAAACATTAATTGGTCTGCAGTTCGACAGGTCCACTCCTCCACTGTCACCAGTCCACACTGGTTTATTCCCAGTGCAACTTTAAGAGTCCTCGGCAGACATGAACATGATGAGAGGTCGGAGTCTCCTCAGCGTCGCCGGTATGAGCCCCGTGTGTGTCCGTGTGTTGCTGAGGTCGTTCTACTATCACTGCTATTTAACAATTATTGGCCGACGTAACTTGGTAGACCAATGTATTAATGGTTGAAGAAAAAAAGTGGGTATATACTGTGATGATTCCCTCCCAGGCTCGTACAAATTAACCCGTCCCACCGTGTACGTGTGTGGCGTGTGTGGCGCTTATGGGGTGGCGCACCGCACAGCAGCCCGCTGATTTAAGAGTATACGATTTACAACCATCATGGAAAGCTGAATAGGTTTATCAGTTTTAATAACAGTATGAACAAGTAGAACACACAAATGACAAGTTGTCATTTGTATAGCTATAGTAGCAATAGCACATGCTAGACAAGGTCAAAATCTACTCCAAATAAGTGAATGAACTGTTTACAACCATGGCTAACCAGTGCATGAGAAGGAGATGGAAGGAGACTTATGTTTCACTCTTTCAATTGCTCTAATTTTAGCTCTTACTGTTATCTAACATACCATACAGTAATTGAATTGTGTAAAAGTCTGAAATTACTGCACCTTAAAAATGACCATGAATTAGCTATACTCTCATTTGCATAGTGATTAACTTTATGAATTTCAATTGTGTATACCAACTGCATGTTGGCTGACATTTACCTAACTTCCTTTCCCTCCACTCTAACCAGGATGCCTGTTTTTAAATTCCCTAGCCTGACACCCAGTCCGAAAGGCTGGCCAGGGGTTCTCATCTAAAAGTAACAAGGAGATATACAGTGGGATTAAAACATTGTCTTCTGTTGACTACTTGTATATGCAATTTACACATTAATATGGGAGGACTGGACGGACACACACACACACACACACACACACACACACACACACACACACACACACACACACACACACACACACACACACACACACACACACACACACACACACACACACCTGTTGTTTCTATGCTAGTCTCGTAGCTCTGGTAGTGGCAACTGCTGCTGTAAGGTCAATTAAAGCGGCAGCAGTAGATTTTGGGCCAGACTTAAAACTAACTAAAACATTGAAATAGTGTAGTTTGATTTTCATATTGTATCGTTCGATGTTATTGTAGCATGTAGCCTGGGACTCTTTAAGTGTTTTGTGTTTTTTATCGTTGTTTCCAGTTGTTTTAACTGTTGTGCCAATTGTTCCCGTGTTTAACTTTCAATCTGTGTGGGTGGCTAATCACAGCGCGAGAAGGAGGGGCTCGGCCCGACAACTAACACGCAGAGATGTGGGGGCAGCTTCGTGCTTAACAGAGACAGGGCAGAGCATGTAGGAGATAACTTCCCCTGCTAAATGTATTTTATCGCAGTTATACCCAACCGGTATTTGCGAAAAAATAAACACAGATGATCGGTCAAAAGACGATTGATACGTGTCCGTGCACATTTTTAAGTGGGTATACGCAAATCCTGGTGCGTTTAGTGGGTATACGGTGTATACATGCGTATCACGTAGACTACACCACTAGTGGTACCAGTGTTGACACTGTGGTGACACTGGTCCTGGTGATGACCTTTTGTCGGCCGTGTCTCATTCTACAAGTTGATCGGTTAATTTACACAAGGATTAACGTTCTACTTGGATTGGCTAACTTGGCGTTCACCCGCAATACGCACTTTGTCATGTACCAAAACAATATAATAAACTGTCCGTCTTTCAAAAACACCAACCGAGAAGAAGGGGCTAAAAAGACCCAGCCATGGCTGGGTAGGTCGCACTCTTAGCGGGTTTGGGCATGGACAGTTACATTTTGCTCTACGTGACTCTCAATGATGGTTTCCGTGCAGGTCAATGGCGCAGGCAGGTGGTGGATGCGAGCAGGAGAACATTGTGCAGCAAACCCCAGGAGACCAAAACAGAGCCTCCAGCTACAGTTCCTGCCAACAGTTGGGTTCTCACACACATGTACCCCCTGACAGCTTCTTATTCAGCCTTTTCTCATACGAAAATATATTAAATTCAAAGAAATGCACATCCTCATATTCGCACATGACCTTATCCCCACAGTTGTTTATTCATACAGGCCATCCGTCTGTGATTATTTGATGCTTGCTATTGACATTGAAGCTGTGTAAACTTCCCTTGTTGTCCCTGAGGATCAGGAACCGAGCAGCGGAAGTCTAAACATGAGTCAAACTGGTTGCCTGTCCTGGATTATTTAATCCATAGATGCTAATATTCTGCCTATTCTTGGGACTTCTACCTGGTATATTATTTGAAAGTTTAAGAGTTGTGGGATGTTCCTATGTGTCCCTGTGAAGTCCTATGGGAAAGGCATTGTAATGATGACGGGCGTTGATAAACCTGCCTTCCCCTATTCTTACTGGTACTCTTTGTCCTGCAGCCCACCTGGGATTCAAACTGCCTGGGTACAGACCCTCAGACATGGATAAGAAGATTCTGGTCTGGTCTGGGCGCTTCAAGAGCGCCGACCAGATCCCAGAGTTTGTGTCGTGAGTGTCCTTTCCTATTTACACCAGACCTACTCACGTCCAGCATTCTATTGGTTTATAGGATTCAATCAAGTTACATCGACGCCAATCTAGAACTCTAATTGGTGTAATGCAGTTCCAGTTTATGGTGCTTCTGGGCGACTGTATTTCAAACAAGGCCTCTTGTCTGCTGCTGTCAGTAATTCACTTATCCTGAGCAGGGACATCAGTAGACCTTATCTCCTGTTTTGATGGATTATTATCAGAAGACCCCACACCCAGCTCATCCTGTATAACATGGAGCTCTGAATTTATTACATACACTTGTCCAAGGACTCTGCACTTAGTTTGCCCTTAGTGGAAAAATACAACATTATCAGTTTGGCTAAGATTGCCTAATTTTCATGGTTGTCAGCTTCAACTTTTAATGTTGTTTATGTGGATAAAGGCGTCTGCTATAAATGGTAGGGGTGGGAAAAATAATGATTCTTCGATGCATCAGCGATTCTCTCGATGCAGATAAATTAATAATCGGAATTTGAAAAATAAAAAAAAAGTGAGGCAGGCGTTTCATTATTAATTTTAACAGTGGTTCGCTCTGTTGCTCCAGGTTTGAGATGATTGATGCCTCAAGGAACCGGATGAGGGTGAAGGCGTGCTACGGCATGATGGTGACCACAATAGCGGCCTGCTTGATAATGGTCATTTTAGGCAAACGGGTAAGAGTCTCAACATGGTGTTGTTCCAATGGGTTCTGGTTTGGTAAACTGCCTTCTCAGAGCAAACAATGTTCTAGATGGTCTTCTTGGTCCTCTTCTTCAAAGTTCATGAGGAACGAGGGACTACACTGATGTATACATGTTGAACAGTTCTGACCTGATATCTGTACAATAACTACAATGGTGTCAAGTATGGCCGTATCCGTTTGGCCTCTCACCTGGTTTCCCTGTGGCGGTGGGCAGGCGGCAGGCCGACATGAGTCTCTGACAGGCCAGAACATGGAGAAGAAGGCCAAGTGGAGACAGGAGTTCCAGCTGCAGCAGCAGGAGGAGGCCGCTAGCTGCCGCCGCCATGTCTGGAAAGGCCCAATGACCAGGACATGTCCCACCTACTAAATGATCTCCTATTAAAGTCATATATATACATACATACATACGTCACACACAAGCAAGCATTGGTCTGTTATCACAAAGGGCTGGGAAGAGCCCTTTGTGATAACGGCCCAATGCTAATAGCGCCTAGCACGCTAGCACTCCATAAAGGTGCCATGCCTTAATTGTAGAAAATATGCCAAGATCCAAATAGCCCACAGTGCTGCACAATCTTGATTTCCTTGCACAACACAGGCTACAGATGTGTACACACTCACTGTCATTGCTCAGTGTTTTCCATGGATCAACTTTTTGGTTGCAGATTCCTGCCTCTGACCAAAATGTGTTCTTTGTTCCTGTTTGTCACTAATATTAAAACCCAGGGCATTTTCTCCATCTGCCTCTTACAGCTAAACCGACTGTTGAATTGCTGTTGAAATTAATTCGTTTTTATCTGAACCCTTAGAAATGGATCAGAACTGATACGGTATAAAATACTGGGTCCTTTCCTTTTGGCAAGTTCCGATTGCCTAATCCATCTGTGTTGACATAAAGCGTGGTCAGTGGAACTGGCTGTTGTAAAAAACTTATCCTGGAGTGATCAAACCAATAAAAACTTTCAACTTGAATCCTGAGCAACCACGGTGTTAATGACTGATTTTTTGGGTGTGCAAAATGGTCAATGTAACAATGTAATGTGTGATAGAACCAATTTCATGTTCACATGAAATATTTACAATGTTTGACGTTTCATATTACACCATAAAACTAAACTCCCAAGCATTCATTCATGAAACTGCTTTTATGCAAATAGTTTAAACAGGACAGTTGCACAAACTCGATGGAATAATGAACATGGTAGAACACGCAATTTGCAAAATGACAAACCAAAAAGGCCTTGACAATGACTTGAGTTTTTTCAAAGATGAGAATCATCAGAAAAGTTCAATCTGGATTGAGGAAACTACTTAATTTATGGGGGGGAGAAAAGGGAACGGCAGCGAGGAGTTGAGACGAGAGGCCTACCTGATAAAGATGTGCTGTTTTAATATCAACTTTAAAATCATGATTTAAAAGAACACTTGAAACATAAATTAGGATAAGCTTGTGAGTATGAATAATTTGGCAAGTCCAAACTTGCTCATGTAACCAGAACAACACAGAGGAAGCCGACAGCTTGGATTTTCTTGAAGCCTAAAGTAAACATTATAATCCCATTTCCCATTGGTAGAGTTGTCTGTCACGGTTGTTGGTTTGTTTTGGGAAGTGGCCCCACTGGAGAACCCAGCTGGTATGTGAGCAGGCCAAGTCCTCGATGGACTCCAGGTCAGGTCAATGGTCGGACGAGACCAGGGAGGGGCAGAAAGAGGAACTGCTTCAGGGCGTGCTGTTCACGCCTCACTTCCTGAGCGGGGTGGTGGGGTAACGTGCCGACAACGTCAATCAATCATAACGGGGTCAAGCATTTAGAAACTACCGGCAGTCAGGAGGCCCAAACTAAAGTGCTTAAAAAAATGAAATGGGATTATAGCCCAGTTTTGAAATGCAAATTTCCAGCCGCCCCCCCGTATGGCTCTGCTGTGCGGCAGGCGTCTTGTTCAATAGCCCACTTAGTCCTCGTCTTTGTTCAGTGTCCATTAGTCTCAGTGCATGGAAGATTGGAGCTCCCATGGCGCCATGGGAGGACGTGCGCCCCGGGCTCCTCACATGTAGTGTGGGGAGCCCGCTGTGAGAGAAGTGGTTACTGGGAGAAGGAATGCATGGTGTGGGATCCAAAATGGACGGCCCAATGAGAACGGAGAAACAAGCTGCGCTCCTTCCACCAAACACCCTGTCCAGATCCTAATGCGTTCACAGAGGCGTGGTAGGGAGGTCACCTCCATTCTGTCCTGTAGGCGCTGCTAGTGGAATACGGTCAGTCCAGTCCTTAGGGAGGGGGGACCTGCCACGGTTCAACAGACCGTGGAATAATAAGTCCGGTGACCACGGCGATGCATGGGGTCACTCATCAGCGCCCAGTGGTTAAGAGCGCCTTCTCTCGGGGTCGTCCTGGGGGAAATTAACTCAAATGGAAACTCACGTCTGTGTGTCGGTCTGTCTAGAGTCGACACCTGCAGTTCAATCAGACAAGCGGTTATTGCCAAACCCCTCTTCACCGGGAGAGGGGGAATCCTCCACCAATCTGAGATGGCTGGTGGAAACCCAGGGGGGTCTCGTGTGGCGTTGGGCGATAGTGGGGGAGGGCTGCCGCGATGGCAAAGCACCACGCTGTTCCTGTTGCAAGCCAGCACACGCGCGGTCCGCCAGGGAGGGAGGGGTGAGGTCTACTAGGAGTACGAATGCAGAAGTACCACACCACAAATCATCTTGAACAATCTGCGGGAGTCGAGGGGGACCATGGTCTGCCCTGGCTGGAGGAGGACGAGGAGAAGCACAGAGGTGATGAAGACGATGGACGGCGGAGCGGAGAAGGAGCAGGAGGGGCGTTATAGCTGGAAGCCCTCCACGGGGCCCTCACACTGCTGGAAGAGGAACTGCTGCTGCTGCGTGTCGACGGCGGGGGCCAGCGCGGGGTCCTCGTCCTCGGGACTGAAGTAGCGCTCGTTCAGGTCGAAGGCCTTCTGGTAGATCTCCTTGTTCTCATGGTGCTGCAGGAAGTCCAGCTTGTCCAGGCCTGGGGGGAGAGGCATGGGGGGTGGAGAGGGAGGAGAGGGGGAGAGCGGCATGGAGGGTGAAAGGGGAGGGAGGGAGAGAGAAGCATGAAGGATTGAGGGGGAGGAGAGGGGGAGGGAGGGGGGAGAGGCATGGAGGGTGGAGAGAGGGACATGGAGGGGGGAGGTAACATGTTAATGCAGTTGGGTGACATCAGTGTCATATTAGTGCACCTTAAAGACGGTAAATTCATCATATTGTAGGTGATCTATTTACTGTTATAAATCATAACTGTAAATAGATGTCATGATATTGTATTTTGGTCACTGTAGATCAAAGACAATATCATAATTACCGTAATTTTCGGACTATAAGCCACGCCTTTTTTCGATTCTGCGGTTTCTATAACGGTGCGGCTAATCTATGGACTTTTACAGCTAACGGCCACTGGGGGACCTCCTAAATCTATGGATTTTACAGGTTACAGTCCACCAACTTTAACTCTATGGGCTCTATGACCGGTCCGCGCCCGACCACCTTTAAGCGGCGGGCTCCAGCAGGAAAATCTGGAGGCCGGAAAAGAGTTAAGACAGGTAGCGCGCAAAAATAAAAGTGGAACCGAGAATGGTACGAGAGACAGAACGAGAGACAGAACGAGAGCAAGACTGACATTACGAGAGCGAGACAGCCATCTCTTTCCTGACAATCCCCTCTGTGCACGAACCCTATGGTAATTAGGGCTGGCCCGAATTATTCGAAAACTGGTTTGGAAAATTAGTATTCGAAGCTTAAGGCCCCGTTTACACAAGGACGCTTGCGGGTAAAAACGACAAAATATTTTATCGGAAGTGCCTTTCGTTTACACGGTGACGGCGTTTTTGGGGCATGAAAACGCATTAATCTGAAACCACCCTCCAGAGTGGAAAAGTTGAATACGCTCCACCGTAGCGTTTCCGTCTACACTGCCAAGACGCAAAACACTGCTCAGATCTGCTCACGTCGCGTACGCGTTTACGTCACATACATGTGCCAGTACAAGGAAATAAACATACATGTCAGATTATTTCCAAGCGTCGGACCGTCAAGCTGCTCTGACAGCTCTAATAAACTTACAGGAGTCTTTCCACGAAATGAACAGGATATGTACAGATAGTATTACTGAACAGAGAAGGATCTGTAATTCTGTTTTGGTTTTCGCGGCGTAGGTAAGAGAAGAAGTAAGATTCTACGCATGCGCTCAGACATGGCGGTGGTGCTGTGATAGTGTATCACAGCACCACCTAGCCGCCTGGCATGCATACCCAATCGAATTCCACACACTTTTGTGTCACCGTATGGACGCAGATTTCCTCCCGAAAACGCTTGTCTAAACGTGGAATAAAAAGTGAAGACGTGACGCCACTTTTGCGTCTTCTGTTCAGACCGTCATCGTGTAAACTAGCATAATCAGTATTTGGAGCTTTCACGTACGTGACGTTACCAGAGCAAGGGAGACAAACTATAAGCGTCAGCGACACAAAGCAGAGAAGTGAGAGGTGGAGGAAGAATAGATATCTTGTTTCCCTTTACTTTATAACACAACATTAGCGTGATCTTTGGAGGAAAAGTAAGACTTAGCAAAATGCTAACCTTAGCTTAGTTGTTTGTTTACGTTCGCTGTACAGCGCCGCGCCAATCAACTGTGACTGGCTTGCTGCAGAGCGTGAGCGTCTTGGGAATACCCGGTCAATATAATGGATATAATGGACACATAAGACAATCAATATTCGGTATTTGTTATGGATTTATTGTACAAATTCCCTGAAAAGACGCACGTTCCAGGATGTATTGAAAAGCTCCCGTAAGGGCTGAGATGGCAGAGGACAGCTGATTTGGAACGGAACAACAGCTGTTTGCTTTCACGGGGAAAAACTAAGGAACTTAAACCTAAGAGCAAGACATTGGACTATTCTGAAGTGGCCTATCTATGAGCCCTGATCTAAATCCTATTGAACATCTGTGGAAGGAGCTGAAACATGCCATCTGGAGAAGGCACCCTTCAAACCTGAGACAACTGGAGCAGTTTGCTAATGAAGAGTGGGCCAAAATACCTGTTGACAGGTGCAAAAGTCTCATTGACAGTTACAAAAAAACGTTTGATTGCAGTGATTGCCTCAAAAGGTTGTGCAACAAAATATTAAGTTAAGGGTACCATCATTTTTGTCCAGGCCTGTTTAATTAGTTTGTTTTTTAAAATGATTCTGTTGAACCACAATTCAAAATCAATGTCTTATTTTCATTGGTTAATTTTCAGTAAATTTTTATTTACTGTATTATTACTTTTGTCAGTTTCAAGATATTTCAGTGACCATTGTGGGTTTTTCTTTCATTAACAGAGGGGTACCAACAATTTTGTCCACGTGTGTATGTACACATCATTCAATTTAGCTGCTGCGGCTTATACTCCGGTGCGCCTTATAGTGTGGAAAATACGGTATATTGTATCTGATCTACAGCCACTCATTAAACCCCTCAAACAACATTGTGCTCCAACAGTATGCTTCATCATATATTTGCGTGTCAAGCAACGAAGTTGCGAAACAACCTATTGTTTTTGTATGAATTCCTATTATTACTTACCTGCCATGGGAGTCTATGGCAGCCCATAGAACCGCATGGCGAAAAGTTGCGAAATTTAACGGGTCTGAGGTCGCTGGCCCCCAACAGCTCTAGCGCCACCAACAGGTCAAAGTTGCACATGCATTCATGTTTATAACTTTCGACCCATTCATCCAATATTCACAAATTTGGTCCAATCATCTCGAAACTTGGCAAACATAATCTTCAGGCAAGGCTTGATACAAAACATCAAAATATTGTTCAAATTAAAACCGTTTGGTCGCTAGAGCCAATCTAATTTGGCGGCGAAGACGCCAAACAGGAAGTAAGCCAATTTCTCATCAGCCCTTTGACATATCATAACCAAACTTGGTACATAGACCCATGACCTCATCCTGGTGACGCTGAATGAATTTGGTGACCTTTGACCTGTAGGGGGCGCTGTAATTAATGTCGATGTGTTTCGTCTCCTCTCTCTTCACATGAGCATATTTCATACAAATTTCCAATGTCTGGTGATATTATCAGACCTCCCCGTATAGCTATCAAATGATTTCTCACGGAAACATCCGCGACAGCCAATCAAATTCGACTGTGAAGCCGCCAAACAGGAAATACGCCAATATCTCAGCAGCCCTTTGGCATATCATAATCAAACTTAGTACATAGACCCATGACATCATCATGGGGACGCTCAATGAATTTGGTGATAATTGACCTCTAGGGGGCGCTATAATTAACAAAGAGGTGTATAACTCCTCTCTCGTCACATGACTATATTTCAAACTTATTTTCAATGTCTGGTGATACTGTCAGACCCCCCAATATAGCTCATAAAATATTTCCCATGGCAACATCAGAAATTGGCCGACATGTTGAAAGTTCTCAAAATCAATATAACCTATCCACAGGCCACAGATTATGTCCAATCATCATGAACCTTGCCACATATGATCTTCAGACCAAGCTGAACAAACGTGCCAAAGTACTTTTTCTAATTCAAAACCGTTTGGCCGTGACAGCCAATCAAACTTGACAGCAATGCCTGGCCGCCAGGTTGAAAGTTGTCAATATCAACATTACATATCCACAGGCCACAAATTATGTCCAATCATCATGAAACTTGCGGTATATGATCTTCAGACAAGCCGAACAAATTTGCCAAAAAACCTTTTCTAATTCAAAACCGTTCCGCCGTGACAGCCAATCAAACTTGACGGCAAAGCCGCCAAACAGGAAGGAAGCCTGTTCTCAGCAACTCTTTAACATATCATACCCAGACTTGCTAGATTATGTCCAATCATCATGAAACTTGCCATATTCGATCTTCAGACCAAACTGATCAAACGTGCCAAACAGCTTTTTCTAATTCCAAACCGTTTGGCCTTGACGGCAAAGCCGCCTAACAGGAAGTAAGCCTGTTCTCAGCAACTCTTGAACATATCATAGCCAAACTTGGTACATAGACTCATGACATCATTCTGGGGACAGGACAAACAATTTGGTGACCTTTGACCTCAGGGGCACCTCAAACAATAATGACTTTATTTACCATTCCGCCCACAATATAAACTTACAATATAAACTGCAATTCTTACTGGATTAGGTGCTTTGTGAACCGAAGAACGGATGCTTGTTAACATTGTGTCTCTATTAGGAATATTGTTCTGAATACCCCTATGTATTTGTGTCATTTGTTCTGTCGGGCAGACGATAATGCGCCCTTAGGTAGGGTCAGGAATTTTCCATTTGGTAAACATTGCCGCGTATTCACATAATGCTGTAGTTCATTCCACCAGCCGTCGTTATTACCGATTACCAAGACGGTCGTCATGTAGCCACCTAGCTGATTTCGTCCGTCCGATTACCGATACGGTCATCATGTGCCACCAAGCCGATTACGTCTGTCCGGCAGAATTAAGTCACCGATTACCAAGACGGTCGTCATGCGCCCTTACCACTAGGTAGGGTAATTTTTACATTTTGTCTACATTTACGCGTACTCGCATAATGCTGTACTTCATCCCACCTGCCGTCATTATTACCGATTACTGAGACGGTCATAATGTTGCCACCTAGCCGATTACCTCCCTCCGGCAGAATTAGTTTACAGATTACCGAGAAGGTCGTCATGCAGCCACCCAGCCGATTACGTCCATCCGGCAGAATTAGCTTATCGAGTCGCATTATGCTTGACACCCACATTGCTGCATGCAGCTATATTTATAGGTGATTTTGCTGAATTTCATATACTAGCTCCAAATTACAAAATAATTTTTTTTTACCAATACACTTCGGGTGTCTTGACGCGTCATCAAATCACCGGAGGAAAAATGGACGACTACAAGTTCTGAATGGGGATGGGTCACAATGAATGCGGTCGAGAGGATTGAAAATACAGATGATAGCGCTCTTTGGTTGTAAGTGGGAGAGGGAGAGGGAGCGGAGATGAAGTGGATCGCTCTGTCTTGCCTAACCCAGCACAGCAGCTTTCACGCTCATTTCGACAGAGGGATCTTGGAAACGGTTTTCCATTTTGAAAGAATTATTTGAAAAACCTTTCTAACCCTCTGTCGAGATGGGCATGAAAGCTGCTGTGCTGGGTTAGGCAGGACAGCACGGATCCAACTTCCATCTCCTCTCCCTCCTGCTGAAGATTTACTAAAGGTAAACTGCAGACAGCCTAACCACTAGACCATCCTTATATCACAACAGAAAGTCATACAGGAGTGTTGGTGGTATATGGACGCTGTTTGTGTGAGGGTCCTACCATAAGCCTCCTCTATGAGAGCACAGTAGGGGTTGATGCCCCCTCCTCTCTTGGCCTCCTGCTCCCCCAGGCGCAGCACGTTCTCCAGGCCGTTCAGCGCCACCTGCACGATCTTCGAGTCCATCAAGGTCAGCAGGTCACACAGCGGGCCAATGCAGCCCAGGCCCACCAGGTGCCTGCAGGGGAGGACAGGGAGGACAAAGCTGTTGGAAGGTCTCAGATGGACAGGAATAGATTTACCCGATGACTTATTGAACACCAGAATATTTAACAGGCAGTAACCCTGACACTGTGGGATTAACAACAGAGTAATCGAAGATAAATCGGCAGTAGAGCTAAATGCTTAACCAAAGTAACGTATGTGAGGTACTCTACAACAGGGTTCCTTGGGCACCTGAACCAGATGTGTTGACATTATCACGGTGGGACCTACCTGATCTGCTCTGCTGAACCCCCGGAGGTAGCGTTGGTGATGGCCCAGGCCGCCTCCTTACGCGTCCGGAACTCTGCCACCTGCAGGATGGCGATGAGGGGGGGCATCAGTCCTGCATCCATCACCAACTGGAGGGAGGGAGGGAGGGAGAGAGGGAGAGAGAGAGAGAGAGAGAGAGAGAGAGAGAGAGAGAGAGAGAGAGAGAGAGAGAGAGAGAGAGAGAGAGAGAGAGAGAGAGAGAGAGAGAGAGAGAGAGAGAGAGAGAGAGAGAGAGAGAGAGAGAGAGAGAGAGAGAGAGAGAGAGAGAGAGAGAGAGAACCAGACAGACAGAAACTGGGATTAGTCACTTGGAAGTCATGATGGCACATCGCCCGTTCTTGCTCACATTCACCAATCACAGCGCTGGGCAGCTTTCCTAACCTTGGCAGTTTTCAGTTTTTCCTCATCAATATGCGATAATCATATGGATGTGCGGGAGATTGATGGCTAATGAAGTATTAAGATTGAACACTATATTTCTTACATTAGTTTTACACAAAGAGACGAATGGCTAGGAACCACATACAAGCTAGTGGAAATAACTACCTCACTCTGACAGATTTTATGGGATGAAAGGATTGTCCCAGGGTCTGATCTAGAAACTGGGTGGTTGATTACAAAAGGTGGTGTCCCACCTGGATCTGTGCTCGGTTGCCTGCCGTGATGTTGGAGATGGTCCAGCAGGCCTCCTTCTTGATGGACTCCTTGGTGCTGCTGAGGAGATGGAGCAGGGACTGAAGCGCTGAACAGTTCAAGATCACCTGCATAACGCACAACGATAAGCACACACCCCCACACACACAATATGAAATACTCGCTTTGAGGACCCTGGATTTGAACACTGTTCAGGAAAGGGATAGAGATACTGTTTTCCATGGTTTCAGGGAGACGGTGGCTAAAAGGTGGGAAGTTGTGGTGCTACTGACCAGGTGTTTTAAGTAGAAACCAGGTGTGACATGAGTGCATTGCAGATGCTAGGGATGGCGAAAATGTAAAATATTTTTGACCGAGCACTGAGCCTCATTTACCGGTTGAAACCGGTTAACCGATCAGATTCAAATGTGCTATTTGAAATAACTGCCATTTGGAGCCGCGCCAGCCGCCTGTTATTTCATAACTCTGCTTATCCCTCTCCCGTTCTGCCTCCGACTCACACACACACTCTCCGAGTGAGAGGCAGTGGCTCTAACCGCGGCACGACCTGTGTTTGAATTGAAACACGAGGCATGCTTACTGCAAGTTGACCGTGTGTAGAGAGCGGGCTCGAACGCCCACAATGGTCTGAGATGGCACGGACCTGGTTGAGACCCTGCGCGGGTTTCACCAGGGGGCAATCGGAAGAGGGCAGTGATAGGAGCTCATTTGCAACACTGTCGCTGCTCATTTAAGAAAATGACAGCTCAGAAGAGACGCCGCTTGTTTAGTTTGGAGGAGACGGAAAAATGTGAGGGATACTTTTTTTCCCTTCACACAAAAAGATCTTGGAATGAGATGGCTAACTGTAGTCTTATAGCGTTTAGTCTACTGTCCATAATAATTTAGAGATCATATTCTCCGTCCAACGGAGAATCCGTCCAACCTCCGTCCAACTTCCATTAAGTCACCTCATCTGATCATCTTTTTGTGTTAAGTGAAACCAACACACACTCCACAGCACACTGATCCCAAAAAAAAAATTAACGGACAAGCGACAAGATTGATTGGTTAACGTTGGTACGGTCAACCAACGGTCAAACGGTCATCGTTAACATCCCTAGCTGACGCACACAGGAAAAACATCCTATATGTTAACAAACCTTCTTGAGTGTAGCATTTCATAAAGACAGAAAAATATCTGAAAGAAAATATCTCACTTTCAATTTGGGACAAGCTAATGCAATATATGGGCTGACACACCACTTGGATCTAGGGTGTCTGTGCCTCCCAGGGAGGGTCAGGGGACACCTACCTGTGTCTGTAGGTCATCTCCCGTGACTATGTTCCCCACAGCGCGTAAGGCAGGAGACACCACCTTGTAGTCGGAGTGTCTACAAACAGAAAACCATGTCAGCCACTGAACTCTATTGACTCATAATTTAGATGTAAAGATGCCAAACCAGGACTAAACCATTGCCGAGATTCCTTACAGCAGTAACTCCACCAGCCTACGGCACACCCCAGAGTCGATGACAGCCTGGATCTTGTCGTTGGGTCCGTCTGACAGGTAGGAGAGCGCCCAGCACGCATCTGCCAGGATGTCCGTGTCGTTGACGAACAGTAGCCAGGACAGCACACTGAGACACGGAGACACCTGCAGGGGGGTAAGGGGTGGACTTTCTGTTTGTAATAGGGATGCACCGCATTTTCGGTTTCGGGCCGAAATACTTTTATCACTGAAACAACACGGCTGAAACAGAAATTTGTGATGACGCCAACAAAAAGCGCGGCCAGCCCAGGCTAGTCTGGATAAGCGCCAATATGTTTGCGGTGTGGACGTTTTTCAATGTTTCTGAGAAAGACCCACGTATAACGATTTGCAAAAATTGCAATGCCTTGATTTTAATGAAGTTAGTACACAGTCATAGCCATAAATGCAATGGCACTAGGGTTGCCACGGTGTGGACATTTTCACACCGAGTAATACACCGGTATTACCGAGTATAAACGGTATAAACTTTGAAACTAGATCAACCGCCATCTTCAACTCTCCTCTCACACCCGGTGACAGCGTCTGGCAGCGGCCAATTCTCCGTGACAGCGTCTTTCTTATAACGTTCTATATATAATAGTATATAATATAATTGTATATATAATATCACGGCCAAAAGCTCTGTGCGCCTCCGGATGGCCGTAGCGCGAGGAGCTCTCGTAGGGATTGGGCTTCACGGGGTTTGTTTACCGGCGTTGTTATGGTTACCAGTCTTGCGTGTTCCAACGCTTTATTAGGTAGCCTATCTATTAGGTTTGTGTGTGCATGTGTGTGTGTGTGTGTGTGTGTGTGTGTGTGTGTGTGTGTGTGTGTGTGTGTGTGTGTGTGTGTGTGTGTGCAAATATATATGTATGTATAAATATATATGTATGTATAAATATATATGTATTGTGGCAACCCGTCCCCAACCCCTCGGGCTGGAAGGCCCAGGGAAGAGGTGGTGGAGGGCGTGTACCGCCCCTACCCAACAGATGGAGCCAGAGGGCCGCACTCCAGGCCCCCTAATCAGAGGGATAGGAAACACCTGGGGCGGGGAGGCGGAGGCCATGTTAACAAGGGCTTTTCCCTGTCCCCAAGCAGCGTTGGAGTGGGAAGCCGCTGGAGTAACCGAGCCCACGAACGAGCCGGCGGGAGGTGAACCGCGCCGTTCCCGAACCGAGCAAGTCCGACCGAGAGAGTTGAACCCGGACCCCTTGTTTCCCCTGTATTATTTTATTGCCCCACGGTCTTTTCTCTGTTTTGACCAATAAATGCCCTCCGGGCTTTGAACCAGCCTGGAAGTGTGGTGATTCCCTGTGTGACCAAGACATTCCCGGGCCCGGGTTGCCACAGTATGTATAAATATATAAAAAACAATAAAACAAAAAAAAGCAACCCTAAGTGGTACTAATAATTGGCATAATAATTTCTTTCTGTGTTTCGGTTTTCAGCTTTCGGCCAAGAATTTTCCTTTCGGTGCTTCCGTAGTCTGTAATGCTGCTGATGATGTGTTTCACTAGCCTGGCTATTGCCAGACCAAGCTCAATCGTAGATCGCACGTTGGTCTGGGGAAGCTTCCGTCATTTTCTTCAGCACAAGAGGCGTGATCAACGGGCCTAGTTCAAATGACTCTGTACGCAATTGGATGCTTGCCGTCGC
Source organism: Melanogrammus aeglefinus (assembly GCA_900291075.1). Classification (NCBI taxonomy): domain Eukaryota; kingdom Metazoa; phylum Chordata; class Actinopteri; order Gadiformes; family Gadidae; genus Melanogrammus; species Melanogrammus aeglefinus. The sequence goes on along the minus strand of OLKM01003579.1, from coordinate 6,028 downwards.
TTCCCCGTCGGCATTGTGTTAAACCAGCCAATAGCGCGCCAAGGGGAAAAGCCAGCTTGGTGATTGGCTCCCGCAAAAACGTATCGGAAGCAGAAAGAAATGTATGGAGTCTTCTCCAGACCCTTCGGCAGGGCAGGGCGAACACAAATCGCCAGCAGAATGGGCGGGGCTACCCAGTCTAGTGTTTGACCCTACATCTAAGTACTGGTAGTATGGTTTACTGTAGGCATTGCAGGTACCGTCAGTGAAGGTCAAACTAATGGATGGATAGATTATCCCTCAGGAGTGGGTGTGCAGCCTCATCCATTAGCAGGGAGAAGGCGGCCCCACCAATCAGCCAGCAGTGGGTGGTGGCGGGATACCGCCTTTAACTTCAGCAGCGTGCCGGGCATGATGGTGACCATGGCCACGGTTACCTTGCTGAAGTCTGGCGGCGGGTTCTTCCCTCGACACAGGTTTGAGAGCGCCCACACAGCGTTCCGCATCATGGTCAGGCGGTTCTGCTTGGCCAACAACCTGGGAGACGACATCCATTCACTTTGTTATTCAATTATGTTGCCGTTACTTCATACAAAATGTACTCTATAAGCCTGGACCAATGATCATGTTTAGTAAGAATAAAGCGGAATTACAAGAAAACTTAAAAAATAAAAAACCAAACAACAGAGGAAGAAACCCAAAGAAACTAAAGTAGCCAATTTGAGGAGCGTAGAACAGAGAGGAACCGAGTGCTACGTACTGCACGAGGGAGGGCAGGATGTTGCAGTCTACCACGTAGTCCCGGCACTCAGTGCTGTCTCCTGCGATGTTCCCCAGGGCCCACACAGCCTGGGTGAGAGGAGAGAAGCCACCGCTCAACAAGATTCCACACACAGCTCTATCTGCATTGTGTCCCCTGTTGGTTTTCACTGCAGCCTTTGTACCCATTTGTAGCTCTCAAATATGCGGTGCGTCCACATATTTGAAAGGAGCGTCCAAAGGTCATCCCCCCACAACTTAATCAAAAAAGATTTTTTTCCATTGTTTCAGTTTCAGTATGTGAATCTAGTGAGTTATGTCGTGGGGTGCTTGGTTCAACGCTCCCTTACCTGCTCCTGGACATCTTCAAAGTCTGAGGTGAGCATCTCTATGAAGATGGGCACGGCCCCCGCATGGATGACCACCCTGGTCTGATGGGACGTCCCTGACGCGATGTTGGTGAGCACCCATGCAGCTTCGAACTAGCAACCATGGCAAATACACATCCAATGCATGAAAATCAACAGACATTGCCAAAAATTGTGCATCCTTGTTCTTTCAAGCAGACTCTTCTAAAGCATCTCACAGTGAACCCAGACACATCCTTAGTAGGAAACACAGACTTTTTGGGGTGAATGACCCTTACCCCTACACCAGCATTCCCTAACAGCACCTCAGCAGCTGAAGCCACAGTACCTGCAGCGTGCAGTTTTCCCTCCTCTTCAGGAACTCCACGAAGCGATCCACCACCCCGGGAGTGGCTATGACCTCGTCAATGGGTGGGTTGGGTTCTGTCCGGAACAATAACAAATAAGCCATGCAGACGACACTACAAAAAATAATAATCAAATTGATGCATCAGGTGCACGGTGTCAGTCAGAAAGAAAAAAAGGTGATAGATGCATCTGCTAAGCATTTGTAAAATGTGAATCTGTTTGTACCTTTGGATAGGAGCTTCCGGAAGCGCTGAGTGCCAATGAGCTGCTGCTCGGGGGCACTGGAAAAGATCATCTGTGTCATGTCCACCGATATGCCGCCCCCCTTCAGGAGGCACAGAGACACACGGTCACTATCATAGTTCAACTGTCAACAAGTGTAAAAAGCTCAGCATACAACCACTAGCAATAACAGTGCTATTGGTATCTCATGAAAGTCGTCGCTGAGAAGGAACGCTACGAGTGCACCATGGGCTTTGACCACCGTCATGCTGTACTGCATCGTGTTCCATGACCACAGGGTACCGTTGCTTGGAGCTGCTTTCACCCTACCATGAGGGCGTCCATGTTGTTGGCCTGGGACTCCAGATAGCCACTGTCGGCCATTCCATCCTCCTCCAGCGCTCCATCTTCCTCCACCGTTGCAACGTTTCGCCTCTTGAAGAGCTGGCAAAGTATATAAAGAGTATAAACTTCATTTCTATTTCCACACAGTATGCAACAGTAATGCATCTATCTAATTACTGATTAGATAGGTATTTAACTTCCTTTGACGTGCTTCTCTACAAATAAGTCCAAAATAAACAATAAAACCCACCATAGGAAGAAATGAAAAGGCAGAGGAGCCCCTTTAATAATAATGTACATGTCGGACATATTGAAGCTCATACACACCTGTTCATCTTTCTTCTGTTTGCGCAACTGCAGTCCCTCCTCCTCCCGCCTCCTCCTCATCTCATCGGAGTTGAGCGCCTTGTTCTTGTAGCTCTTGAGCCGCGCATTGTCTTTACTCTGACTCATCATGTCTCCTGGTCCTGGAGAGACAGATACCCGTGGTTGGACGTGGGGGAAAGCACCTCATCTATGATTGGATCATTTAAAGCTTGCATGGAAAGTAAACAGTCAACACCGTCATGACACTGTTGTTTTGGGGGATAGCCAAAGGTTATATTGGGTCACGCAGCCAGCCGGTCAGTGTGTCCTGTGCTTCATATACATCATGTCTAGGTACAGAACAGGCTACTAGGCACAGTGAATGCTACTAGGTATAGTATAGGCTACTAGGTATAGTATAGAGTATAGGCTACTAGGTATAGTATACAGTATAGGCTACTAGGTATAGTATAGAGTATAGGCTACTAGGTATAGTATACAGTATAGGCTACTAGGTATAGTATACAGTATAGGCTACTAGGTATAGTATAGAGTATAGGCTACTAGGTATAGTATACAGTATAGGCTACTAGGTATAGTATACAGTATAGGCTACTAGGTATAGTATAGAGTATAGGCTACTAGGTACAGTATACAGTATAGGCTACTAGGTACAGTATACATTATAGGCTACTAGGTACATTATAGGCTACTAGGTATAGTATAGGTAACTACATACAGTATAGGCTACTAGGTACAGTATACATTATAGGCTACTAGTTCCAGTATAGGCTAGTATGTACATTATAGGCTACTAGGTACAGTATAGGCTACTAGATATAGTATACAGAATAGGCTACTAGGTACAGTATAGGCTACTAGGTATAGTAAAGGTTATTAATGTTTAAACTGGAGCTGTCATAACAGTCCCCAGTCCATAAAACAGACTACCTAGCATGCTAATGCTAGCCCACCACGGCTAAGTCACTTAGCTCCGCGATAAGCCGTTAGCATGAACCGAAACGACAACGTGAAGATACACAGCATTGTGTCGGTGCCTGAAGAGTAAATAATTCTAGCGATCAATGTCTACCAATCAATATTATATAACGTTAATTTAACTGACCTGAGAAAGTGGACTCTAATCCGTAAGGCCAGCCTTTCTACGCCGGTACAGGACTGCGCATGCGTGAGCTACGCAGCTCCTCTTGGCCCCTCGCGGCCCCACACTGGCAGCTCCTGAGTCCGGGGGGGCTCGGGCCCCCTCCAGATGTCTTCAACGGAGTCTGTCTAGTTGACGGTCAGACTCAAACATTAAATTAGAAAAAAGGTATCAGAGTGGAATGCGGAACTGAGAAAATGCCTAGGTAGGAGGGGGAGGGAGGGAGGGAGGGAGGGAAGGGAGGAGGGAGGGAGGGAGGGAGGGAGGGAGGGAGGGAGGGAGGTAGGTAGGTAGGTAGGTGGCGAGCGGTGACTTTTTACTGTGGTCATGCTGAAGTGTCAATACCATGCGCGCCCGTGGGGGGGCATTATATTTTTTAATAAAAAATAAAATATGGTTAGTGGAAACAGCTTGTAGTGATCACGTTGGTCCAGAGTACATTTGATCACTATAAGCGGTTGATTACTAAAACCGAATTGTTATTACAGTATTTCACTTATTTTTTTATGGAGAACATCATCTAAATGCCAGTTGTATAGTTTATTCAATGAGAAAAATGTAACGAAGCGGTCGTCAGCGCGATCCTCTCGTCAGCTCCAAACTCACCCGTCTGCACCTCAATCACAGACCACAGCTGGTTTTCCGCACAGCATTTACAGTAACTCACTGACACGTCTGAGATCAGTAGGCGCTGCTGCCGGTGTGTTTTTAAAACGAACTAGGCTAGTAGCGCCGCAGATTCGTCATTTTTGCGCATGCGCGTTGTCAGATAAGCTGCTTCACTGACAGCTTTTTTGCCATTCAAAACGCTCGTCTACAGTAAACACGGCCTTTCGCAACTGTACTAGTCGGTGTCACAGTGCGCATGCGCGAAACAAGCTGTCAGCTTTACAGCTTTTCGCAAGCGAAACGGGACAGATTAGGCACGGATTTAAGATCAAAACAGTAAAACTAAGGTATTGTATAATTGAACACACTGCCAGATTAATATTTTCAATAATTTTTATTGAAGGGCTTGGGCATGCACTGCATTTATAGCTTATTATGACCGCTCGCCCATGAGGTAGGTAGGTAGGTATACTAGGCAGGCAGGCAGGCAGGCAGGCAGGTTTAGTAAGTTAGTTAGTTAGTTAGTTAGTTCAGGGCATAACAATTTAAATATGTTTGCCAACAATTGCCTTAAGGCATGTATCGTTCAGAAGCAATTTTGGATGTCATTAGACATAAATATCTCCTTAATGAGTCCCATGACAGAAAGGTGTCATGGAAGGCTGGCCGTCCGTCACCGCTCCAAAGTGCCAGTCGTCCCGAGACAGCCCCAGATCTTTGCAGTCTGGAGAAACCCCACGCTGATCACCATTGAAGCAAGGTCCTTTGCTACATGCCACTTAGGGCAGGGGTTCTCAACCACTGAGACTATCTTATTGTGAATAATAAGACATCAAGAAATATATAACAGTACATTTTAAAGATGCACACACCATTGCACTATTTGGAACCATGGAACGATATTGAAATAGAGAGCCAGACTCTGCTGACATCGTCAGCAGCTGTCAGATTATGTGTCGCTTTTGAATTAAAGATCCCATGGCATAAAAATGTCACTTTCTGAGATTTACTAACATTAAAATGAGTTCCCCTAGCCTACCTATGCTCCCCAGTAGCCGTTTTGGAATTTCCCCCGTCTGTCGTCATAAGGGGAAATGCCACCTCCCCTTTCTCTGCCTTGCCAGCACAGAGAATTTGGCCCACCAATGAGCTATGACAGTGCGAGTGCCACGCGCGCGTGTGTGTGTATGTGTGATTATACACACACTGTAACCCAAGTGTTGTACACTTCTTTGTAATTTGGGCAACCGCTCTGCTGTTGGTGTAATGGCGCAAAACACGTCGGTTCTTTAATGTCTCTGGAATTTCGGCAACAAGAATGTAGTTGAGGGTTGTATCAGCCATCGTTGAGCCCCACTGCCCGCCGGGAGGCACCACCAGCGGGCAGTGGGCAGTGAGCGGTTCAGTCTACTTCAGATTGATGTGAAGTAGAAGAACCAGAGACGTCGGAGAACCGGACACAGTCGTTTGTGATTCATAATATCGTCTGGAGGCGCACACAGCTTTTCGCCGTGATAATATGTATGATATGTATTATATGATATTATTTAGATATAGAGCTCCAGGACTGTAACGCAAGTGTTGTAGGCTACACTTCTTTGTTATTTGGATAACCGTTCTGCTTTTGGTGTTATGGCGCATATCACGTCGGACTCTTGTCTCTGGTATTTCCACAGCAAGTCTTGTAGCGTGGGTTTTTTCAGCCATGGTTGAGAAGGAATTGGGGGCAAGCAACTTTGGCCTTGACTCCCTGAAGTACATGAACCACGACATGGAGTAGAAAGGGATTGTTGCCAGCGATTGTCTCCCGCTTGAGCCCTGCTTCCCGCTGCCCACTGCCAAGGGACTACCACGACTAACCGCGGTCAACAATTGCGGGAAACCATCCATTCTTAAGTCGTATAGGGGCTTCCGCCCTTAAGGCTACGCT
>OLKM01003578.1:17278-33723 GCA_900291075.1 Melanogrammus aeglefinus | reverse complement strand
AACCGACTGGGTATCTATGACTTATGACGACTTTGGTAACTACGAGCAACCCCCAACCTCATGCCCAACTACGAAAGAGCTGGTAACTATGACAACGCCAACTGTTAACTATGGCACACCAACCTCACCGTGCCCGACTATGACCAGCTGTTTAACTATGGCTTCAACCGACTGGGGTAACTCGGCAACCCAACCTCCAGTGCCCAACTACGAACGAGTGGTACTAGACCAACGACAACTGACTTACCGGCAACACCAACCTCACCCTGCCCAACTAGGACAGCTGAACTATGGCTACAACGACTGGTAATACGGCAACCCCAACCTCAGTGCCCCGACACGAAGGGCTGGTAACTATGCAGCGACCAACTGTAAACTACGGCAACCCAAACCCAACGCACCCAAATACGACCAACTGGGTAACTATGATTACGACGGACTGTTTACTAATGAGAATGGTAACCTATGACGAATGAGTAACTTTTAGGGCTGAAGATTTGATCCAAAATCAATCCGACCGAGAAAACACGATTTTACAAATCGCAAGGCTGGCCTAACCCCACCTATATGTTGAATGCCTTCCAGTGGTCGCAAAATAGATATTTATTGCTGGTTTGGGAATACAGAACAAGAAACTTTAAAAAAGAAAATCGACATTTGAACACCATGCAAATGTCAAAATAGTCGCAATTTGATTATTTCCCCAATCATTCAGCCCAGTTTAACTACAACCAAACTGGTAATAGGATGGAACTGGTAACGGCGATCAAGCCTTACCACTGACCCATGACGGTTATATTATAAATGTAAAGATATTGACCTTTTGTGGTGAATTTCACTACAGACCTAAAAAGGCGTGATTTTTAAGCATGTTCCAGGAGGAGAGCGGGTTGACTGGTAACCGGAGGGATATGCTAGTTCAATCCGATGGTGCGAGGTGTTCCTGAGCGAGAGCTCCACCCTTGACTGCTCCCTGGACGAAGCCGGCTGTTCACCCGAGGGTCGGCTCGCCTGTTTGGTGGTTGTGAATGCGGTGCATGAATGGTTGTGAAATTTTAGGGCAGGCGAATTGTAAAGCGGAAAAGAGTTTGTATAAATGCAGTTCTTTTACCATTTTAGAAAATATATTTGAAAGTTTTTCGTTACCAAAAGTAATTCTGGCAGATAAAGTGACTGATAAAGGCGGTGATGTTTGAAGATCTCTTTACTACAGGGGGTTGTAGAAAGAGTGAATCACTTAAAGGGGCTCTCTCAAGTTATTTTACAGCATCGGGATCAATCATTTACGTACTGTTTAATCAGTATGAGAAAGCAGCTGATTACTTCATTAGGTCAATATACCTTGGTTTGCCTTTTTGAGTTTTGGTCCCCTAAAAAACGACCAGTAGCAGATCCCTGGTTCGAGCTCTACCATGGGAGCAAAATGAAACGCGCAATCATGAACGCGTGCGTTCATGAACTTAGCCTGCGCATGTGGCACCCGTACATGCATGTCTTTTCTAAAGCGGCTAGGCCGACACAACTCTAAAAAAAACATACCTCGCGTTGACGGCGGGAAAGGCGCCGTAGAGAGGATAATACTCAAATAAACTAACATTAAAGTCTTCTTTAATCAGCAGAGTTGCGCAGCCTAAATACTTAATTCCAAAACCATGCAGTGGACAAAGTTCAATCGTGTTCATAAATGTAAAGTTCATTCTTCGTGCTGCTTTAAATGTAATGCAGTTGGGCAGCGTGTAGGGTTCATCACGACATACCGACTCCCACACAAAAATTATAATATTGTCGAAAATGCAAAATGCAAAGAGAAACCACGTTGGTACAGATACGACTCGTATTGTTCGAAAACCCTAAACATTAAACTACGTAATGGGACAGCAATCACTGAATCAACCAAGACAGGTAAACGATATGCACAGTGTAGATTCTAGAACTAACACCATAACAATATAGGTTGAGGTGAATTATGATATATGTTATTACTACTGCAATATAATTAACGAAATCTAGCAGCAGGCAGTACGACAGATTTTTTTGTGTGTGTTGTGAATAATTATTCTTCCAAACAGCCTTTTCCTTTTTTTTCCCAAACGTAGCCCGCGCAAATTTAGTGTTCTTTGTAGATATTGAATGTATTCCTCCTCCCACTGTTAAATCTTTGTTAGTCGTATCTTTCGGTAAGCCTGTGAACAACCTGGACGATGAAAGACATGCACTTTTGCCTCGAGAACATTGTTTTTAAAAAATGGCTGATTTGTGAGTGGTATGCAAGGAGTAGATGAGGGCTGGCCTCCTCTCCTATATGTTTAACATGGCCAAATGATTTACCTCGCCAACACTAGAAAACTGAATTGTGATAGGTTGATTTTTTATTCACACAAAGGCGGGCAAAAGTGAGTTTTGGCCTTCTTTGGTCCTCCCTCCAGTGGCTAGCCCTGGAAACACACCATACTCTGAGAGTAACACGTCGGCCAAGGCCTCGGGCCCTGTCGGCACAAGGGCGCCTTCGCAGTTTTTTTTTTTTAACATTTTTCAACATTTTCATGTATTATTCAGTAATTAAACACACATTCACCATTTCACATAGATAATTTTTAAAAATAAAAATATTTTTTTAATAAAATAATATAGTATTTTTTGGAAAAATCACGGTCAGGAAAAGTATCACCGATGCAAGATATAATCCCACTTGCAGAAAATCTCCGTGCAGGCAACGGAGGCGTTGCCTCCGTTGGCCTGCCTAACGCCTCCGTGTGCCCACTGCCTCCGCCCGCTTGACGCTGATCGCCATTTGTCTTGGAATGGGGACGGGAACGCCATAGTTAGTTCATCAGCCACCACCAGGTACGGATTAAATGGCGGATGTACTATTACACTTATTATCAAAACCTACGTTACACAAAACAGTTAAACAGTAAAGTAACCCTATCCCTTCCCTTCTACTTTCCGCATTCCCCCTCTCTCTCACCCCTCTCCTCTCTTCCTGCCCGACCTCCTCCAGGCCCCCTCCCTCTCTCCTACTCCCCTCCCTCTCTCTCACTCTCTCCCTTCGCCCCCTGCCCCTCTCTCCCTCTTCTCTCTCTCCGTTCTCATGGCTCTCTCTTTCTCTCTCTCACTTCTCCCTCTCCTCAGTCCCTCATCTCTCTCTCTCCTCTCCCTTTCTCGTATCTCTCTCCCTTTTCCCTCTCTCCCTCTCTCTCTATCTCTCTCTCTGTGTCTCTCTTCTCCCGCTCTCTCTATCTCTCGCTCTGCTCTCTCCCTCAGCCTTCCCTCTCTCTCTTCTCTGTCGATCTCTCCCTCCCTCCCGCTCTCTCTCTCTCTTCCTCCTCCCTCCTTCTCTCTCTCCTCTGTCTCTCGCCTTCCCCCTCTCTCTCTATCCTCTCCGCCTCTCTCTTCCCTCCCTCTCTACTTTCTCTTCGCCCTCTCTCTACCCTCTTTCTCTCTCTCCCTCCTTCCTTCTTCTCCTTCCTCTCCCACCTCCCTCTCTCTCTCTCTCCCCTTCCTTCTTCTCCCGTCTTCTCCTTTCCCTGTGTCTCTGTCTCTGTCTCTGTCTCTGTCTCTGTCTCTCTCTCTCTAGATGAGGTTGTCTGGCGGCGGCGGCGGAGATGAAGAAGGTCCATGGGATGAGCCTACAGGGTCGGGACCTCGCCCGACATACTGTGTAAAGTGGGGGAGCGCACACGTCATACACACTACACACACATCATCTGTACGGTACACACATACACATTTTACACACACAAAAGAACACCAAATACCACACACAGTTTCGACCACACACACACAACACACACACACACACACACACAAACACACTTACAAAGACACACGCACACACTGACACACATACACACCCAGTATCCGACAAACACACACAACAACACACCCACAACACACAATAGTAGGAGTGAGGTGCGATGAAACTCACAACAGAGGTCCACAGCACAGGTGATGAGCTCTCTGTGACACACTGCTCACTGCTAGGGCCCAACGATTCATCAAATTTAAACCGACATCGTGATGTAATAGAACGTGATTTGCTGATCGCAAAGGCTAATTAAAAAAACAAAAATTTGCGGGGGGGGATTTTCTTTGTATTCTTTTGTAATTTGCTACTGTTGCTGACTGGAGATCGGTAAGATTCGTATTTATTTTTCTTTTACAATTCAATAGTTAAATAAAGATGTTGTTGAATGAATTCATCTCAAAACAACGTCCTGGCCTAAAGGTGTGGAGCCACATTATATGCTGACTGCCTCAGTGTGTGTTGTTCTTCATACTAAAGAATGATTTATTGCTTTTTAAGTGAATAATACAAAACATTAAGAAACTTAAAAAAGAAAATCGCTATGTGCTCAAGTCGCAATATTGCTTTGAAAATAATTGCCAATTTTGATGTATTTCCCCAAAGCCGCTTCGACGAATGTCGTGAACCTGTTGTGGTTCTGCGTCGAGGTGTTAGCGAAGTGGGACCAATCACAGCCCTTGTTGCTGCGTCCGCCTCGACGCTAAGGTTTTAACACTTTGGGAGACGCACGTCAGTCCAGGCCCTTGTGGTGAAACGCCTCGTGGTCTTTGCTTAGGAACAGTGTGGACCATAAAAGGGCTTTTAGGGTCTCACCTGGGCAGAGGTCTTAACTTCCTGAGAGCTGACCGTACACGAAACTCCAGCTCATAACATTAGGCACCATTATCTAGGGATTAAACATACCGACCTCCCCCTTTATCCTTCTCCCATCCCTTTCTCCTACCCCTCCCCCCTCTCTACTCTCTACTCTCCCTCTCCCTCTACCCTTCCCTACCCGTACCTCTCTCTTCCTCCTCTCTTTCTCCCCTCTACCCTCTCTCTCTCCCTTCTCTCTCCTTCACCCCACCTCTCCCCTTTGCCCTCCCTCCCTCCCTCTCTCTCTCCCTCCCCCCTTGTCCTCTCTCTCCTCATCTCCATCCCTCTCTCTCACCCCCCTTGTGCCTCCCTCTCCCCCCCTTCCCTCGCCTCTCTCTACCTTCCCCCCTTCCTCCCCCCCAATCCGTCGCTTGCGTCTCCCTCACCTCCCTCTGCTCCTACTACTCCCTCATCTTACACCCCCCCCCCCTCCCTCCCTCCCTCCCCTCCATATCTCTCTCCCCTAGTCAGCACCTCCCCTCTTCTATACCTCCCCCCTTAATCTGCTCTCCCTCCCTGCCTCCTCCCTCCATCTCTACCTCCCTTCTCTACCCCTCCCACTCTTCTTCCCTCCTCTCCCCCCTCCTCTCTACAGACCCTAAACTCCGGCTCTTCCGGGACTGGGCCCGCCTTATCGGCATTCCCTACTCCTTCACTTTTGTGAAGTCCGTGACAACGGACGTTCGGCTTTCGAACTCCCCGAGAACCAGATCAGCCAGCCTGCTGCGAGGAGGCCTACTCTTGGGCAAATGCACATCATCCACACACCGTCCACGAACACGAGCAGTTCAACTCGGCCAGTTGTCAGTGGGCTAACAGCTCCCTGTTGGGGGCCGCTGTTGTGGCCACATGCGTCCTGTAGCAAAACAACGCTTTTTGAAAATTTTCACGTTTTTTTTCACAATTTGATTTTGGTGGGCTGGTGAAGCATTATTTTAGGAATCAAGGTATTTAATTGTAAGAAAATACACAGTTATAAAATATTTTTTCAAAATTTAACCATTTGGTGGCTTGATGAAATTAATGAGAAGATTATATTTATTTATATTTTTTTTACTCTTCCATGATTTATGAATGAACACAATTGACGGCAAAATGTACGTCAGCCATCCAACTACGATCCACCAACAGGAGTTTCAACGGGACGGACGTCAGTGATGGCCACCGCCTCCCTCTGTGGGGGCGCTGTGGCCACCTGGCGTCACTGTCACACACACTGCACTCTGAGAAGGAGAGAGGAAACGGGTTTATGGGGTTTTGTGAGTGGATTTTAAAAATAGTCGCTGGCGGCTTGATGAAATGAGATTGAGGACATTCAGGATTTTGTATTTTTATTCACAATTTTACATTTGGTGCTTGATGAAATGATTGAGGGTTTTATTGTTTATTATTGTTTTATTGGCTTTTGATAAAAACCTGATGTAAGTGGCCACTCAGAAAAAGCGATATAGGCTTAAATGCAATACTTGTTGGTTCCACAAAAGTCATGTCAGGATTTGGTGCCATGTGATCACGGTAAGATGATCTATGTGGTCGGACAATCTCTATTTTACACATACGTGTCACTCCCATGTCGTTTTATTAATGAAATCCCCAGTTAGTGAATGTGTCATTGTATTCTTATTTATCAATACCGTGTGTGCCGAAAGGCATCGTAATGAAAAATAACGAGAAAACAAGTAAAAAAGATAGCAACATTTAAACATTAGGAATTTAAAAGACAACATTGGCACACGAGTAAAGCAGTATAGGGGCACTTGTTATAGGTCATGTGCACATTCAAATACACAATTTTCTAATAAATGACTGAATCATCAAATACAGCAGATTAAAGGCCACCAAATTTCCTTACCAACTACGAACGGGGTCGGATGAGCAGCAGATATAGCACATATGCTACAAATATCAACCAGTTTAAACGCTTTGAAACACGAGTATACACACTACGGTTCACAAGTTTGTCGCCCAGGACAATTTTAATGTTTTCCATGAAAAGAACTCATTACATTTTATTAATACCAGCAGTTTTCCCGCCCTACTGCTAGAACATAATTGCACAAGGATATATCCCAATCCAAGTAAAATTAATCATTCACTAATCATAGGCTTTTAACCACGATGGAGCTCAACCAAATTGTCGAGCCGTTAGAACACAGAGAGTGATGGAGTGGCTGGAAAATGGCCTCTGTACACCTTATGTAGCATATTATCCCATTAAATCCAAATCTGCCGTTTAACAGCTAGAATTAGTAATCAACGCACGGACTCCTATGATCTAAGACTGATTCTCCAGAGAGAGAGAGAGATGTTGAGAGAACAAGAGAGAGAAAGACGTATTTCTGATTAATTTAATGTGTACTCTCTCATTGTAAAAGAAACTGTGATTTTCCTTATAAAAAAATAAAGGATTTCCAAGTGACCCCAAACGTTTGTAGAACGTGGTAGTGTTTCATTTGACGTAGTACTTGGTTGGGGGACCGCTCAATTAAGTGTTTAATACGACTGCAGGCTTTGAGGTGCATTTTAGTTCCTGAGAGAGTTTGTCAACGTTAGAAAGCTGGTGGGAAATGACTGTGGCGTCGTAGCTCAAGTTTCAGACCAATAATACATATATAAATCTAGAATATTTAAAACATTAAAAAATCTTTCCAGTTGGCTCCAATTGCACAAATTAAACCAAGAAAGGTTAACAAATAGATAATACTTGCAGTATCCGATTGGTACACACGATAAATAAATAAAAAATCTTTTTTTAGAACGAGTCACTGAAAAAGTCTGTTCGGACTACGAATAAAGACAGAATCTTTGGATAAAAGCATCGGCAAAAATCTCCTGGATGTAAACGAGTTGTGGGTTCAATCACTTTAATGATGAATGATTCCTTTCATCCTTTAGTTTCTTCCAGAATACTAGAACAATTGATGAAAAAAGTTACAGTAGTTTATACATTAGTATATGTATATATTAGTATCAGTAGCGATACTAATTACAATGATGTATTTTAGTCCTGGTTATGATACAAGTTAAGGTGTTGCGATAAAAGAATATATAAAACTGATGCTCGATCTCAACTCAAAGCAAACTAGTCAAATTTGTGAAGAGTGAACTGATCTGTAGACCTATGGATATTGCAAACAAAAGTGTTGGAGCCTATGGCAGGTTCTGTAGATTTAATTGTAAAAAAAATATCGGTTTGTTTGGCCTTAATATAAAATAATATGACTATTTTATGGTTATGTTCTCGTTTGCATTATAAATTAGTTAATTTGAGTTTGTTTATGCTTTTGTTTTGAAATTGTCACTAGCCTATACAGTATATAGAGGTGGTGGGCATAGGTAAGACAGGCACTGGGAAGGGTCATGGGTTAGGCTGGCCAACCCAGTCTCACCAAAATGCGTACAGATCGCACGGTTTGACATACGTACATACGGCAACTGACCATTTCGCTTACATATGACACGCAAAACCCAGCATTAACTACCGTGGAGGGCGGATACGTACACATACCATGCATCACTTTATACCACATACCGCACGTACACCCAGCGATGCATTCTGCATTGAACTTTACTCAGAATTCGGGGAATTTCCAGCTTCCGATAAGGAGAAAGTGGCAATAAAATTGGTTTGGTTAAAGTCTGAAATTCGGTAGAACCGTCACACGCCCAACAACTTTGACACCGTTAAACCTGGCAAGAAAAATATACGCATCCGCCCTCACACATAGTTAATGCTGGCGGTTTTGCGTATATACGCATCCGCCCTCCACAGTAGTTTGCGTATCATATGCACGCGAAATGGTCCTTTTGGCGCATGTACTCTGCACGCATGTCAAACCGGTGCGATCTGTTACGCATATTGGTGAGACTGGGGTTGGGCTGGTCAAATGGAGCTGGTGCCAATCTGTGCATGCAAGTCTACCAGCAACATCTTTGGCGAGAGTCAGGCTAGCAGAATCTGCGCGCCGAAAACGGGAGCTTTGCACAGTAAGTCTTATGCTATAAAAATGTTGCATCGAAATGTAGCCACCCTGCATGTACATTTTCCAAATGTATTGTTTCTAGACATTATAATGGATTAGTCTTGGCATTACTTTTGTTGACGGTAATGATGTGAAGTTAGCCCCATGAGGGCAGGAGAGCCTGCCTAGCTGCCGCCAGCTTATAGCCACTCTTGCTACGTTAGCCCCACGAGGCTGCACAGGAGCCTCCTGACAATTATTTTATTGCATGATCTTTTTGAAAACACATCCAAGTAATGCTTTACAATATTCATTTTCTTGAAGTTACATCGGAGTTGCCTTGGTTTTCTTTGAATGTTGGTATCAACAGGGCACATGCGAGGAAACGCAGCTGATACATCGGACTACATTGAAAAGATTGAAAAAATATTAGCTGCTAGCCGTCTTTTAAATAATGCATGAATGGGGGAATTTCATGAAAGGATTACATTATTTAAAGTTGTGATTTTGGTCTTTTTTAAGATTTTGGGAGAGAGTGCTGCCAGCAAAGATGGGGCGGGTTCAACTACCACTTCAGAGCCTGAAGACGATGGAGAGGATGGAGATGGAGACATCTCTACGATGGACGACCCTGAGCCATTAGTGGTCCATCGTGGATCTTAGTGCAACACACAATGTTTCCATCGTTCATTAGGTAGTAAGCTTATATCAAGCATTCACCATACATGCCCTATACAATCACAAATAAGGACGACATGGCATCATTTTTCTTTTTCTCCATGGTTACTATTTTGCAATTTACACTTTTCAGAAAGCAAAAATTGAAAATGATGAACTTCCTAATGTAAGCTGTTCAGGTAAAGCCTCAGATGGAGGATGTGGGGACGGAAGATCGACTCCACTGGGCCAGTCATGAACAACAGTGATGATGAAACTGATGATGATGATGATGAATTTTCTGATAATAAACCCATTGCTGGTGATATGTCATGGATTCCAGAGGAACACATGTGTGGAGCGAGTCCTCCGAGGAGGACCAGAACAGCTGGAGATCTACAGTGACCCAAAGTAAAAACCTTTTTATCAATGGGAACTGTTTGTGTATCACAAAATGTCATAGTCAAAATTAATGTGTTTTTTCCTTTACTTGTTTATCAGTGCTGTTGACCAGTTCATTGTTTGCCAGAGGAAATTGCTGTCTTTCTTCACTGTTTACCCTGCATGCTGTGGGGAAACCCCGGGACACATAATGCACCCGGAAGGAACCTTTATAAAAGTCAAGCAGGTAATGTCTTAGGCTGTGTTCACATCTAGCGTTAAAAAAAGAAAGAAAAGAAAGCTGGCAGCGTTTTTGGTCCTAAAAGCGACGAGAGTGTTTTTTCTATCGCCTAGCAATGAACCCATTCTAGACCCGATGTAACTCGCCTACTACGTATCCAGGTTAGAGCCCATTAGACATGTCGTAGATCTTGACTGTTGTTCTGTAATTAAAACTATTAATCGCTCCACCGGTACTTTCCCGAGTGATTTGTCCGCCATTGTTTCTTGTTTTGACAGTTGAGTTTCCTTTGTGATGAAGTGTCAATGTTCCGCTTGTTATTGGTCAGTTCCCAAATAGACGCCTGACGTCGGCCGCTTTCTTCGTGAAAGTTGAAATTTTTTTCAACGCTCCGTATGGCAGAAAAAAACGGCCGTGACTTTTTCCAAAAAAGGCTCTGCTCCATAGGAATATAATGTAAAACAAGCGCTGGCAGATTAAAAAAAAAAACCTAGATGTGAACACGGCTTTATTTGTCAACTGTCTGTGAGGAGCTAAATTATAGTCTTTGAATGTACAGTATTAATTATTTGTGTCTTAAAGGAGACATATGGTGTTTCCCAACACAAGTAAACATAGTATTTGAGTTCCAGAAAAAATATTTTTGAAGCTGTTTGCTGGAAATAGCTTTTAGGAAAAAAAAAATATCGTCTACCGCTATTCCCCTCTGTTTCAGTCCCTTCAGAATGCGCTGTTGCTGGTGTCTGTAGCATTGAGGCAAATGAGCTGTTGCCCATTGACCAATGAGCTGTCCGACTGAACCACAGCATGGAGGAGAAGGGATTGTTGCCGTTTGCTGACTCCTGGAGTTCTTTATCTATATAATATAATGTAACATAATAATAATATTATATACGGGTATTTATATAATCTATCTAATATCACGGCCAAAAGCTTTGTGCGCCTCGGATGATATTATGAATAATAAAGACTGTGTCTGACGTCTCTGGTACTTCCACAAGTAAAGACTCGTAGTGGGGGATATCTCAGCCATGGCTGAGAAGAATTAGGGGGAAGGAACTTTGGCATTGACTCTCTGAAGTCTAGAACCGCGACATGGCGAAGAAAAGGATTGTACTCCGGGAGGTGAGCTGCTGGACTGCCTCCCAGCTCCCCGCGCCGGAGCTGCCGGCCGCTGTCGAAGCCAACCAACTCTTAATACTGCCGACATCCAGAACTACAGACCGGTATCTCTTCTTTCCTTCCTCTCTAAAACACTGGAACGTGCCATTGCTAACCAACTGTCCTCCTATCTCTCATCTAACAACCTGCTTGACCCCCACCAGTCAGGCTTCAAGAAGGCACACTCTACTGAGACGGCTCTCCTCGCGGTGACTGAGTCCCTCCGTGCTGCCAGAGACTCGTCCCTCTCATCGGTTCTCATTCTCCTCGACCTGTCCGCAGCATTTGACACGGTGAACCACCAGATCCTCCTTGCCACTCTTGCTGAACTTGGCATCGCTGAATCTGCTCTTTCCTGGTTTCCACATCCTACCTGATATACGACGCACCTATCAAGTGACATGGAATGGCTCCTTGTTCCAAACCTTGGCACGCTTTGAAACTGGGGTATCCCCCAAGGCTCTGTACTGGGGGCTCTTCTGTTCCTCACTCTATACCTATACCAGATCTCTGGGCTCTGTAATTGCGTCCACATGCTTTCTTTATCACTGCTATGCATGACAACACTCAGCTATTCCTTCTTTCCTCTCATCGGATAAACCCTGATGTGCAACACGCATATCGGAATGTGCTGGCGACGGCACGTCAGCACACTGGACAACTTGGCCCATCACCTGAGGCTTAACCTCAACAAAACCGAGACTCCTCCTAATCCCAGGGAAAATTGCCCACACATGACTTACTGGTCACCGTTGAGAACATCACTGTATCCTCCCTTCTCGTCCAACTGCCAGAAACCTCGGTGTGGTATTTGGACAATCAGTTATACTGCACCGCAAACATACTGCGGTGGCGCCGACTTTTTCTCCTGCAGATTGCCACTTTACACACATCGCAGAATCTCCGGCCCTTCCTCACAAAGGAAGCAGCTGCTCAGCTTCTAGTCCCAATCACTGGTCATCTCCCGCCTCGACTACTGCAACTCACTCCTGGCTGACTTCCTGGTTTCTGCGATTAAACCTTTCGCAGCGCATCCCAGAATGCGCAGCAGCGGCGCCTCGTGTTCAACCTACCGAAGTTCTCCCTATGTGACCGCCCTCTTCCGGGACCTCACTGGCTCCCTGTAGTGAGCTTGCATCAAATTTAAGACGATGGTACTGGCATACAAGGCAGTCGATGGAACGCTGCCTGCCATACCTCCAAGCATTGGCTAAAGCCACACACCCCAGCTCGATCGCTGCGCATCACTACCTCAGCTGGACGTCTGGTACCGCCATCGCTAAGAGCTACAAAAGGTCGTTCAGCAAGTCACAAACTCTTCTCGGTTTTGAGCGCACTCAGTGGTGGAACGAGCTCCCCTGCCGTTCTCAGAACCGCAGAGTCGCTCACACTATCTTCTGAAAAAGACTCAAGACTCACCTTTTCAGAGTCCACCTCGACTCTGCATAGCCACCCTCCCCCCTCTGGCCACCATTGTACACTGTATTGTATTGTGTTGTATTGTATTGTATTATAGTACTTAACTGTGTAGCAACTGCAGTAGTTGCTATCATTGCTGTAACACAGGGAATTGGTTAGCCTAGTGATTGTTGTACTTGCACTTGGTTCTATGAACATCCTTACTGTACCGATAGCGATATATTGTTGCACTTCTTATGACAAATGTACTTATTGTAAGTCGCTTTGGATAAAAGCGTCTGCTAAATGCCCTAAATGTAAATGTAAATGTAAAAAAGCCGTGCGGCCGCAGACGGCAGTGTACTCCGGGAGCTGAACTGGCTCCGAAGCTCGGTGGCAGCTCCAGCGGATAGCAGCGTCTGCTAAATGCCCTAAATGTAAATGTAAATGTAAAAAAGCCGTGCGGCCGCAGACGGCAGTGTACTCCGGGAGCTGAACTGGCTCCGAAGCTCGGTGGCAGCTCCAGCGGACTAGCAGCTCCGGCGGATGAGCAGCTCCGGCTGGGGTAGCTCAGCGGCAGTCCGGCAGCTCAGCTCCGGGAGTACAATCCCTTTCTACTCTATGTCTCCTCCTCCCGACTTCCCTTCGGCGGCATCTCCGTCGGGGTGAGCTCGGCGCAAGAGAAAGGGATTGTACTCCCGGAGCTTAGCTGCAGGGCTGGAGCCGAGTTCCCCCCGCCAGAGTTGCTCGTCCGCTGGTCCACAAAATCGTAGCAATGCTCTGATTGGAGGGGAGTGGGTAAGTGGGATGTAATACTTGCTCGTTTGGTAGCTGGAGGCTGGCTGCTTCCAGAAATGCGTATCTCACTCAAAAGATCATGTACAGACTGATTTCAAAGTTTGTATGTGTGTGGGAGCACCATCTACCCACAACAACACCCAAAAGCCCAGTAAAAGTAATGTTTTCATAATATGTCCCCTTTAACGATACAGGTATTTCACTGCCTTTTAATGTTAAAGCTGCTTGAGTCTTGAATCTTCTCAGGCAGGCGTGGGTCTGGTAACGGGCTGGCAATCAGGTGGTCACGGGCTAGACGGTGGACGGGTAGTCAGGCAGGCGGGGTTCAGGAACCGGGAGAACTAGAGCAGGGGAAATGGGGTTACAAGAGGGACAGGGTATATGGACGGGACTTGGCGATAGAGCGGGTAGGCGATACGACCTTGCTAGAAGTGTACGACGAACTGGCGCCGGCAGACTGGGGATCCCAGGCAGAAATAGGGAACGCGGATTGCCGATTGCCGACAGCTGGGTTGCGGGAAGAGGCGTCCGTTAGGCCCCGCCGCTGCTAGAGGGGGGTGTTGGGCCGTGTAGCGGGACGAGGCGTTACATGGAGACTGCAAGTAGTAGGATCCAGCTCATGTCACTGATGTAGAACAGGTCAATGTGTTTTTTGCATAACCTCTAAATTTGCATTAACCTCTTTTATTAACCTTTTTGACGTTCTTAGATCAGATTCTCCTGGACACTGTGCCAAATATGATAGCTACTCCTTGATAGAGGACCAAATTAAAAAAGTTTTGGATGTTCAACTTGTCCAAGTAAGTTGATGTCACAGACACAGAAATCTTCTAGTTACTGATATATCTGTTCAGTAATAACCAGTTGGTTTTACAGAGCTCAGAAGTTCCAAGCAGCTCTTGGTGTGAGCTAGAGAGTCTAAAGCGGAGTATGCAGTTCCTGATGGACCAAGACATGCAAGTGTCTGCTCTGATAACAGACATAAATCGGCAGGTGATAATGCTAGGAGAGATCTAAAGCTGAACAGTAATGACATGTACAGTATTACTCAAAATAAAGTCCATGAATTTGTGTGTTCTATGTTTTAGGTGGCCAAGTGGGTAAGTAAGGAACTGTGTTCAAAGGGAACAAGCCATTTCTTTGGCATATTGGGAAAAGTATGTACTGTGATGTTGGTAGTTCTATATAACAGGGTTGTTTTTTGTAGTTAAATTCACTTTCCTAATAATTTGTTTGCCCTGCTCTGTTTGTCTGCCCTGGAACAGGTGTATAGAATGCTGCTGCCAAAGTGAGGGGCTGTGAGTATCTGAAGCTGTGGAGGGCAGCCAGTATCAACCATTCCTACTGGACTGCAGCTTCCACTTCTATAGGAGATCCAGATGGGATGCCGGCAAAATGGCATAGTATGATAAATCATGTACAGGATACACATGAACACAGCACTCCTGCATTTCCCAGCTGCACACATCCACCGTTGGATGAGGCGAGAAACAAGGAGTGGCTGGAACCAGGTACAACACAGTAGCCTATGGAAAAAGATTTCCTGTTTTGAGGCGTAACTTTTTTAGTTTAGGAATTGTTTAGTTTGGTTTTATCAATACATAACCCCATGTGTACTGATAATTACTTTTGTTATGAGATGTGACAGACTATATATCAGAATATGTTTCATGCAGGATCACCAGCAGCCACTAAACTGGAGAGTGTAGCTGCCAGGAAAGCACTGGTGAAAGATGTTCGACAATTGTCACCTCACAATTGTCAGCATCAGACATTCTCCTTGGAGGCCTTCCATTCCCTCATTCTGCACTTTGCTCCAAAACACACTGGTTTCTCTTTTCTTGGGATGTACAGCAGGTAGTGTTATCACTTAAAAGTATTGATACTAATAAAATTAGGTATTGTGACATTTTTTAATTTCAGGATATTGCTATACTTTTGTACTTTTGTGCACGTGCAATACTAACAGCAGATAAATGGTGACGGAATGAATATGGCTAAAAAGTAATGAAGTTTTGTATAGCAGACCAAAATGTTATTGATAACAGCAATACATATTCTACGCAAAAGTTGAGTCCTTGTCTTAGACCCATTTGAACTGAAAACATTAATCTCATGTATTGTATTTCTATTGCATTAGACTGCGTTGGGTTAACTTTGGAGACCTAATGTTCTATCCACTTGTCTCCTACAGACTTCTCTTGGCGGCCCTACATTTCAACCGTAATGGCAACAGAGATGTTGCTCGAACCAGTGAGGGTGAGGCACGCTACGCCGTTCGCTACCTGCGGTTTCGTTAAGCTGGCTGGGTAGTCCGCCCCATCAAGGAAAAAACATCTTACGGTTAGTAGTTTCACTTAGTTTCTCAATATCTTTTGTTAATCTATCTTTTTTCATGCAAGTCAACCATGTCACTAAATGTGTTATTAACATTTCTCTCCTCAAGGATACACAACAAATCCTATGGTCTCTCTTGTA
The DNA here is from genome assembly GCA_900291075.1 of Melanogrammus aeglefinus. Classification (NCBI taxonomy): domain Eukaryota; kingdom Metazoa; phylum Chordata; class Actinopteri; order Gadiformes; family Gadidae; genus Melanogrammus; species Melanogrammus aeglefinus. The sequence goes on along the minus strand of OLKM01003578.1, from coordinate 17,984 downwards.
AAGGAATACTCTAGATCACCACAGGCCCTACAAGAAAGCAGTGCTGTCTTGTCTTCTGCTGCCCCCCCCCCCCCCCCCACCACTTCCCTCCAGAAGGTTGCCATGGATGAGGCAGTCAGCCTCCATCTCGCACGACACTCGCGTTTTAACCTGTCATAAAACATACGTGAAAGAAATTGTGAGAAAACACACGTATCATACTCTTTAGTTAGTTTATTAGCCAAAAAGAAAAATTGCATAAAATGGTACTGAATTTCCTGTGCAATGACAAATAAATCTAATCTAATACATCTTACTAGTACAGTTTGTTTCACTATGAATTTATTCATCGTCTTCCAAATGGGGCCACTGGAAACCTTTAAATCCTTGTCCTTCTCCTGCAAACTGCCTCCTTATTGCTGCAGCAACACATGAAGGTATGGTGTGTGTGAATGGGTGGATGTGAGGCAGTAGTCTATTGTAAAGTGCTTTGGGTGGCCACTTGTTAGAACAATGCTGTATAAATGCAGTCCATTTAACATTTAGCATTTTAGAATCGTGCTTCGCATGCTATTGATGTTTTTCTTAGTCGGATGGGGTGTGTCTCCAGATTTTGTTTCCACCTTGATCTTGGCGGTGATACACTGTCCACGTTATTGGCAGTAATTGGCGTTCACAGGCACATGGCAGGTGCGTATTGCACGCGGTTTCATTCATGGCGTGTTCG
>OLKM01003578.1:0-16887 GCA_900291075.1 Melanogrammus aeglefinus | reverse complement strand
CCCTCAATTCTAACCACCCCCCCCCTCCTCCCTCCTCCCATCCAAAATCCTCTCTCCCCCTATCACCTCTCCCTCTCTTAATAACCTCCCCCCTTCTCTCTCCCTCCTCCTCCCTTCCCTCCACTCTCTACCTCCCCTCTCTACCCCCTCCCGCCTTCTCCCCTCTCTCCCCCTCCGCTTCTACTACAGAACCCCTAACTCCGGGCTCTTCCCACGGACGGGCCCGCTGGCCTTATGCGGCATTACCCTACTCTCTTCACCTTTGAACCTCCGGCCAACGGGAAAACGTTCGCGCTTCGGAACTCCCCAGCAACAGATCCAGCCAGCCTGCGAGGAGGGCCTCCTCTGGGGCAACGCACATCATCCACAACCACGTCCCCACCACGAGCAGTTTCAACCTCGGCAGTGTCAAGTGGCTACAGCCTGCCTGTTTTGGGGCGCTGTTGGGCCACATGCGTCCACTGTAAGCGAAACAACGCTTTTTTGAAAATTTTTTCACGTTTTTTTTCACAATTTGAATTTTGGTGCTTGGTGGAAATTATTAGGAACAAAGTATTTTAATTGTAAAGAAATTCCCACACAAGTTTAGAAACTATTATTTCAAATAATTACATTTGGTGGTCATTGAAAGAAATTAATAGAACGATATATTTCTTTTAATATTTTTTTTAATTTCCCATGATTTACTGAACAAATGGAACACAATTGACGCAATAAGGTACGCAAGCACCACTAACGATCCACCCAACAGGAGTTTTCAACGGGAGGCAGTCAGTGCCCACCCCGACCATGTCTCTGGGGCCGCTCCACTCACTGCGCGTCACAACCATCTCGGCGCGCGCCACTACATGACGCTGAAAGGACGAAGGAACCGCGCGTCTTCGGCGCTTATACTGCCGCTCTGAGTCCTGGACTTTCAAAAATAGCTCTCTGAGCGGCTTATGATCGAAATCGATTGGAGTGATTCCAGGCACTTTGTATTTTATTCACATTTCTACACTTTCTTGGCTTGCTTGATCAAATCTGATTTGAGGTCTTATTGCTCTTATATTGTCTTAATGGCGCTTCTCTGGATACCAAAAACCTGAATGTAAGGTCTGCCACTCGCAAAGCTATATAGGCTAAATGCCATACATCTCGTTGGCTGTCCAAAGCATGTTCAGGTTTCGGTGGCCACGTCTACCGTAACATCGATTCTATGTGGTCGGCACAATCTCTATTTACACTACGTGTCACTCCCATGTCGTTTTATTAATGAATCCCCGTTAGTGAATGTGTCATGTATTCTTATTATAACCGTGTGTGCCGAAAGGCATCGTAATGAAAAAATAACGAGAAACAAGTAAAAAAGATAGCAACATTTAACAGTAGGAATTTAAAAGACACATTGGCACAGGTAACAGATAGGGGCAACTTCTTATAGGTCATGTGCACATTCAAATACACAATTTTCTAATAATGACTAATCATCAAGAATACAGCAGATTAAGGCCACAAATTTCCTTACCAACTACGAACGGGTCGGATAGCAGCAGAATATAGCACATATGCTACAAATATCAACCAGTTTAACGCTTTGAACACGAGTATACACACTACCGTTCACAAGTTTGTCGCCCAGACAATTTTATGTTTTCCATGAAAACTCATACATTTATTTAACAGTTTTCCGCTATGCTGACATAATTGCACAAAGGTTATCCAATCATAAATTAATCATTCACTAATCATAGGCTTTTAACACGATGAGCTCAACAATGTGCCGTTAGAACACAGGAGTGATGGAGGCTGGAAATGGGCCTCTGTACACCTATGTAGATATCCCATTAAAAATCTGCCGTTTACAGCTAGAATAGTAATTCAACGCACGACTTATGTCTAGACTGTATTCCAGAGAGAGAGAGTGAGAGAACAAGAGAGAGAAAGACTATTTCTGATTAATTTAATGTTATCTTCATTGTAAAAAAACTGTGATTTTCTTTAAAAAAATAAGGATTTCCAAGTGACCCCAAACGTTTGAACGGTAGTGTTTCATTTGACGTAGTACTGGTTGGGGACCGCTTCAATTAAGTTTAATACTGCAGGCTTTGAGTGCATTTTAGTTCCTGAGAAGTTTGTCAACGTTAGAAAGCTGGTGGGAAATACTGGCGTCGTAGCTCAAGTTCAGACCAATTAATACATATATAAATCTAGAATATTTAAAACATTAAAAAATCTTCCAGTTGGCTCCAATTGCACAAATAAACCAAAAAGGTAACCAATAGATAATACTTGCAGTATCCGATTGGTACACACGATAAATAAATAAAAAATCTTTTTTTAGAACGAGTCACTGAAAAAGTCTGTTCGGACTACGAATAAAGACAGAATCTTTGGATAAAAGCATCGGCAAAAATCTCCTGGATGTAAACGAGTTGTGGTTTCATCACTTTTAATGATGAATGATTCCTTTCATCCTTTAGTTTCTTCCCAGAATACACTAGAACATATTGATTGAAAACAGTTACAGTAGTTTATACATATAGTATATGTTATATATTTAGTATCAGTAGCGCAGATACTAACTAATATACAATGATGTATTTTAGTCCTGGTTATGATACAAGTTAAGGTTGTTGCGATAAAAGAATATATAAAACTGATGCTCGATCTCAACTCAAAGCAAACTAGTCAAATTTGTGAAGAGTGAACTGATTCTGTAGACCTAATGGATATGCAAACAAAAGTGTTGGAGCTTAGCAGTTCCTTAGATTTAATTGTAAAAAAAAATATTCGGTTTGTTTGCTTAATATAAAATAATATGACTATTTTATGGTTATGTTCTCGTTTGCATTATAAATTAGTTAATTTGAGTTTGTTTATGCTTTTGTTTTGAAATTGTCACTAGCCTATACAGTATATAGAGGTGGTGGGCATAGGTAAGACAGGCACTGGGAAGGGTCATGGGTTAGGCTGGCCAACCCAGTCTCACCAAAATGCGTACAGATCGCACGGTTTGACATACGTACATACGGCAACTGACCATTTCGCTTACATATGACACGCAAAACCCAGCATTAACTACCGTGGAGGGCGGATACGTACACATACCATGCATCACTTTATACCCATACCGACGTCACCAGCGATGCATTCTGCATTGAACTTTACTCAGAATTCGGGAATTTCCAGCTTCCGATAAGGAAAAGTGCAATAAAATGGTTGTTAAAGTCTGAAATTCGGTAGAACGTCACAGCCACAATTTGACACCGTTAAACTGGCAAGAAAAAATATACGCATCCGCCCTCCACATAGTTAATGCTGGGTTTTGCGTATATACGCATCCGCCCTCCACAGTAGTTTGCGTATCATATGCACGCGAAATGGTCCTTTGGCGCATGTACTGCACGCATGTCAAACCGTGCGATCTGTACGCATATTGGTGAGACTGGGTTGGGCTGGCAAATGGAGCTGTGCCATCTGTGCATGCAAGTCTACCAGCAACATCTGGCGAGAGTCAGGCTAGCAGAATCTGCGCGCCGAAAACGGGAGCTTTGCACAGTAAGTCTTATGCTATAAAAATGTTGCATCGAAATGTAGCCACCCTGCATGTACATTTTCCAAATGTATTGTTTCTAGACATTATAATGGATTAGTCTTGGCATTACTTTTGTTGACGGTAATGATGTGAAGTTAGCCCCATGAGGGCAGGAGAGCCTGCCTAGCTGCCGCCAGCTTATAGCCACTCTTGCTACGTTAGCCCCACGAGGCTGCACAGGAGCCTCCTGGACAATTATTTTATTGCATAGATCTTTTTGGAAACACATCCAAAGTAATGCTTTACAATATTTCATTTTCTTGAAGTTACATCGGAGTTGCCTTGGTTTTCTTTGAATGTTGGTATCAACAGGGCACATGCGAGGAAACGCAGCTGATACATCGGACTACATTGAAAAGATTGAAAAAATATTAGCTGCTAGCCGTCTTTTAAATAATGCATGAATGGGGGAATTTCATGAAAGGATTACATTATTTAAAGTTGTGATTTTGGTCTTTTTTAAGATTTTGGGAGAGAGTGCTGCCAGCAAAGATGGGGCGGGTTCAACTACCACTTCAGAGCCTGAAGACGATGGAGAGGATGGAGATGGAGACATCTCTACGATGGACGACCCTGAGCCATTAGTGGTCCATCGTGGATCTTAGTGCAACACACAATGTTTCCATCGTTCATTAGGTAGTAAGCTTATATCAAGCATTCACCATACATGCCCTATACAATCACAAATAAGGACGACATGGCATCATTTTTCTTTTTCTCCATGGTTACTATTTTGCAATTTACACTTTTCAGAAAGCAAAAATTGAAAATGATGAACTTCCTAATGTAAGCTGTTCAGGTAAAGCCTCAGATGGAGGATGTGGGGACGAAGATCGACTCCACTGGCCAGTCATGAACAAAGTGATGATGAAGTGATGATGATGATGAATTTTCTGATATAAACCATTCTGGTGATATGTCATGGATTCCAGAGGAACACATGTTGAGCGAGTCCTCCGAGGAGGAACCAGAACAGCTGGAATCTCAGTGACCCAAAGTAAAAACCTTTTTATCAATGGGAACTGTTTGTGTATCACAAAATGTCATAGTCAAAATTAATGTGTTTTTTCCTTTACTTGTTTATCAGTGCTGTTGACCAGTTCATTGTTTGCCAGAGGAAATTGCTGTCTTTCTTCACTGTTTAACATAACAATATAGGTGAAGGTGAATTATGATATATGTATTCACTGCAATATAATTAACGAAATCTTAGGCAGCAGGCAGTCCGACAGATTTTTTTGTGTGTTGTGAATAATTATTCCAAAACAGCCTTTTCTTTTTTTCCCAAACGAAGCCCCGAAAATTTGTGTTCTTGTAGATATTGAATTGTATTCTCCTCCATGTTAATATCTTTGTTAGTCGTTATCTTTGGTAGCCGTGACAACTGACTAGAAAGAATGCACTTTTGCTCAGAACATTGTTTTAAAAAATGCTGATTTGTGATTGGTTGCAAGGAGTAGATGAGGCTGGCCTCCCTTCCTATGTGTTTAACATGGCAAAGATGATTTACCTTCGCAACACTGAAACTGAATTGTGATAGGTTATTTTTTATTCACAAAGGCGGCAAAAGTGAGTTTTGGCCTCTTTGCCTCCCTCCAGTGGCTAGCCCTGGGAAACAACACATACTGAGAGTAAACGTCGGCCAGCCTCCGGCCCTTGCAAAGGGCGCTTCGCAGTTTTTTTTTTAACATTTTCAACATTTTCATGTAATTATTCAGTAATAAACACACATTTCACATAGATAATTTTTAAAAATAAATATTTTTTAATAATAATATATATTTTTTGGAAAATCACGTGCAGAAAATCACGTGCAGAAAATCACGTGCAGAAAATCTCCGTGCAGGCAACGGAGGCGTTGCCTCCGTTGCCTGCACTAACGCCTCGTGCCCACTGCCTCCGCCCGTTGACTGATCGCCATTGTCTTGGAATGGGGACGGACGCCATAGTTTTCATCAGCACCACCAGTCGGATAAATGCGATGTCCTATTACCTTATTATTCAAACTACGTTACACAAAACAGTTAAAATAAAGTAACCCCCTCCCTCCCTCTCTACTTTCCCTTCCCCCCTCTCTACCCTCTCTCTCTCCCCCTCCCTCCCTCTCTCCCCCTCCCTCTCTCTCACTCTCTCCCTCCCCCTCTCTCTCTCTCTCTCTCTCTCCCTGTCTCTCTCTTTCTCTCTCTCACTCTCTCCCTCCCCTCTCCCTCTCTCTCTCTCCCTCTCCCTTTCTCTATCTCTCTCCCTTTCCCTCTCTCCCTCTCTCTCTATCTCTCTCTCTGTGTCTCTCTCTCCCTCTCTCTCTATCTCTCTCTCTGTCTCTCCCTCCCTCCCTCTCTCTCTCTCTGTCTGTCTCTCCCTCCCTCCCTCTCTCTCTCTCTCTCCCTCCCCCTTCCCTCCCTCTCTACTTTCCCTTCCCCCCTCTCTCTACCCTCTTTCTCTCTCTCCCCCTCCTTCTTTCTCCCCCTCCCTCTCCCACCCTCCCTCTCTCTCTCTCTCTCCCCCTCCTTCTTTCTCCCCCTCCTTCTCCCTCTCCCTCTCCGTCTCTGTCTCTGTCTCTGTCTCTGTCTCTGTCTCTCTCTCTCTAGATGAAGGTTGGTCTGGCGGCGGCGGCGGAGATGAAGAAGGTCCATGGGATGAGCTACAGGGTCGGGACCTCGCCCGACATACTGTGTAAGTGTGGGGGGGCGCACACGTACATACACACACACACACATCTGTACGCACACACATACACATTTACACACACACAGACACACAAATACACACACAGTTTCGACACACACACACAAACACACACACACACACACACACACAAACACACTTACAAAGACACACAACGCACACACACACTTGACACACACATACACACACACACAGTATCCGACAAACACACACAAACACACCCACACACACACAATAGGGGAGTGAGGTGCGATGAACTCACAACAGGTCCACAGCCACAGGTGATGAGCTCTCTGTGACACACTGCTAGGGCCCAACGATTCATCAAATTTAAACCGACATCGTGATGTAATAGAACGTGATTTGCTGATCGCAAAGGCTAATTAAAAAAACAAAAATTTGGGGGGGGGGGGGGGATTTTCTTTGTATTCTTTTGTAATTTGCTACTGTTGCTGACTGGAGATCGGTAAGATTCGTATTTATTTTTCTTTTACAATTCAATAGTTAAATAAAGATGTTGTGAAATGAATTCATCTCAAAACAACGTCCTGGCCTAAAGGGTGGAGCACATTATATGCTGACTGCCTCCAGGGTTGTTGTGTTGTTCTTCATACTTAAAGAATGATTTATTGCTTGTTTAGTGAATAATACAAAACATAAGAAACTTAAAAAGAAAATCGCATGCTCAATCGCAATATTGCTTGAAATAATTGCAATTTGATTATTTCCCCAAAGCGCTTCGACGAGTCGTGAACCTGTTGTGGTTCTGCGTCGGGTGTTAGCGAGTGGACCAATCACAGCCCTTGTTGCTGCGTCGCCTCGACGCAAGGTTAACAACTTTGGGAGACGCACGTCAGGCCCTTGTGGTGGACGCGTGGTCTTTGCAGGAACGTGGGACCATAAAAGGCCTTTAGGGTCTCACCTGCAGAGGTCTAACTTCCTGAGACTTACCGCTAACGAAGCGCTCAATAAACATGGCACCATTAATCTAGGTATTAACATACCTCCCCCTTTATCCTCCCTCCCTTCTCTACCCCTCCCCCCCTCACTCTCTACCTCCCTTCCCCTCTCTACCCCTCCTCCCTTCCTCTCTCTTTCTCCCTCTCTACCCCCTCCCTCTCTCTCCCTTCTCTCCCTCCCCCCTCTTCCCTCTGCCCTCCCTCCCTCCTCTCTCTCTCTCTCCCTCCCCCCTTTCTTCTCCCTCCATCCCTCTTCTACCCCCTGCCTCCCTCTCCCCCCCTCCCTCCCTCTCTCTACCTCCCCCTTCCTCCCCCATCCTCTTTGTGTTCCCTCACTCCCTCCCTACCTCCCTCAATCTACACCCCCCCCTCCTTCCCTCCCTCCCCTCCATATCTCTCTCCCTATCCCACCTCCCCTCTCTATACCTCCCCCTTCTCTCTCCCTTCCCTTCCTCCTTCCCTCCATCTCTACCTCCCCCTCTCACCCCTCCCCCTTTCTCCCTTCTCTCCCCCCTCCCTCTCTTACAGACCCTAACTCCGGCTCTTTCCCGGGACTGGGCCCCGCCCTTATCGGCATTCCCTACTCCTTCACCTTTGTGAACTCCGTGACAACGGGACGTTCGGCTTCGAACTCCCCGAGAACCAGATCCAGCCAGCCTGCGAGGAGGCCTACTCTGGGGCAATGCACATCATCCACCACGTCCACCACGAGCAGTTCAACTCGGCAGTGTCAGTGGCTACAGCCTCCCTGTTGGGGGCGCTGTTGGCCACATGCGTCACTGTAGCAAACAACGCTTTTTGAAATTTTCACGTTTTTTTCACAATTTGATTTTGGTGGCTTGGTGAAATTATTTAGGAATCAAAGTATTTAATTGTAAGAAATTTCACAGTTATAAATATTTTTCAAAATTTACATTTGGTGGCTTGATGAAATTAATGAAGATATATTTTTTAATATTTTTTTTAATTTCCATGATTTATGAATGAACACAATTGACGCAAAATGTACGCAGCCATCCACTACGTCCACCAACAGGAGTTCAACGGGACGGCAGTCAGTGGCCACCGCCTCCCTCTGGGGGGCGCTGTTGGCCACCTGCGTCACTGTCACAACACTGCACTCTGAGAAGGAGAGGAACGGGTTTGGGGTTTTGTGAGTGGATTTAAAAATAGTCTTGGCGGCTTGATGAAATGATTGAGGATTCAGGATTTGTATTTTTATTCACAATTTACATTTGGTTGCTTGATGAAATGATTGAGGGTTTTATTGTTTATTATTGTTTTATTGGCTTTTGATAAAAACCTGAATGTAAGTGGCCACTCAGAAAAGCGATATAGGCTAAATGCAATACATTGTTGGTTCCAAAAGCATGTCAGGATTTGTGCCATGTATCACGTAAATGATCTATGTGGTCGGACAATCTCTATTTACACTACGTGTCACTCCCATGTCGTTTTATTAATGAATCCCCGTTAGTGAATGTGTCATGTATTCTTATTATAACCGTGTGTGCCGAAAGGCATCGTAATGAAAAAATAACGAGAAACAAGTAAAAAAGATAGCAACATTTAACAGTAGGAATTTAAAAGACACATTGGCACAGGTAACAGATAGGGGCAACTTCTTATAGGTCATGTGCACATTCTCAAAATACACACAATTTCTCTAATAATGACTAATTCATCAAGAATACAGCAGATTAAGGCCACAAATTTCCTTACCAACTACGAACGGTCGGATAGCCAGCAGAATATAGCACATATATGCTACAAATATCAACCAGTTTAACGCTGTTGAACACGAGTATATACACACTACCGTTCACAGTTTGTCGCCCAGACAATTTATGTTTTCCATGAAAAACTCATACATTTATTTAACAGTTTTCCGCTATGCTGACATAATTGCACCAAGGTTATCCAATCATTAAATTAATCATTCACTAAATCATAGGCTCTTTTAACACGATGAGCTCAACAATGTGCCGTTAGAACACAGGAGTGATGGAGGCTGGAAATGGGCCTCTGTACACCTATGTAGATATCCCATTAAAAATCTGCCGTTTACAGCTAGAATAGTAATTCAACGCACGACTTATGTCTAGACTGTATTCCAGAGAGAGAGAGTGAGAGAACAAGAGAGAGAAAGACTATTTCTGATTAATTTAATGTTATCTTCATTGTAAAAAAACTGTGATTTTCTTTAAAAAAATAAGGATTTCCAAGTGACCCCAAACGTTTGAACGGTAGTGTTTCATTTGACGTAGTACTGGTTGGGGACCGCTTCAATTAAGTTTAATACTGCAGGCTTTGAGTGCATTTTAGTTCCTGAGAAGTTTGTCAACGTGTTAGAAAGCTGGTTGGGAAATACTGGCGTCGTAGCTCAAGTTCAGACCAATTAAATACATATATAAATCTAGAATATTTAAAACATTTAAAAAAATCTTCCAGTTGGCTCCAATTGCACAAATAAACCAAAAGGTAAACCAATAGATAATACTTGCAGTATCCGATTGGTACACACGATAAATAAATAAAAAATCTTTTTTTTTAGAACGAGTCACTGAAAAAGTCTGTTCGGACTACGAAATAAAGACAGGAATCTTTGGATAAAGGCATCGGCAAAAATCTCCTGTGATGTAAACGAGTTGTGGTTCAATCACTTTAATGATGAATGTATTCCTTTCATCCTTTAGTTTCTTCCAGAATACCTAGAACCATTGATGAAAAAAGTTTACAGTAGTTGTTATACATTAGTATATGTATATATTAGTATCAGTAGCGATACTAATTACAATGATGTATTTTAGTCCTGGTTATGATACAAGTTAAGGTGTTGCGATAAAAGAATATATAAAACTGATGCTCGATCTCAACTCAAAGCAAACTAGTCAAATTTGTGAAGAGTGAACTGATCTGTAGACCTATGGATATGCAAACAAAAGTGTTGGAGCTATGCAGTTCTTAGATTTAATTGTAAAAAAAAATATTCGGTTTGTTTGCTTAATATAAAATAATATGACTATTTTATGGTTATGTTCTCGTTTGCATTATAAATTAGTTAATTTGAGTTTGTTTATGCTTTTGTTTTGAAATTGTCACTAGCCTATACAGTATATAGAGGTGGTGGGCATAGGTAAGACAGGCACTGGGAAGGGTCATGGGTTAGGCTGGCCAACCCAGTCTCACCAAAATGCGTACAGATCGCACGGTTTGACATACGTACATACGGCAACTGACCATTTCGCTTACATATGACACGCAAAACCCAGCATTAACTACCGTGGAGGGCGGATACGTACACATACCATGCATCACTTTATACCCATACCGACGTCACCAGCGATGCATTCTGCATTGAACTTTACTCAGAATTCGGGAATTTCCAGCTTCCGATAAGGAAAAGTGCAATGCAATAAATGGTAGTGGTTAAGTAACTGTATAACTTGGAAATATACGTCACTAGAACGTCACAGCCACAATTTGACACCGTTAAACTGGCCAAGAAAAAAATATACGCATCCGCCCTCCACATACGTTAATGCTTGGGTTTTGGCGTATATACGCATTCGCCTCTCACACGTAGTTTGCGTATCATATGCACGGCGAATGGTCCTTTTGGCGCATGTACTGCACGCGGCATGTCAACCCGTGCGATCTGTTGATACGCATATTGGGTGAGACTGGGTTGGGCTGGCCAAATGAAGCTGTTGCCATCTGTGCATGCAAGTCTACCAGCAACATCTGGCGAGAGTCAGGCTAGCAGAATCTGCCGCGCCGAAACGGGAGCTTTTGCACAGTAAGTCTTAGGCTATAAAATGTTGCATCGAAATGTAGCCACCCTGCATGTACATTTTCCAAATGTATTGTTTCTAGGACATTATATGGTGTTTAGTCTTGGCATTACTTTTGTTGACGGTAATTGATGTGAAGTTAGCCCCATGAGGGCAGGAGAGCCTGCCGTAGCTGGCGCCGCTTTTATAGCCAGCTCTTGCTACGTTAGCCCACGAGGGCTGCACAGGAGCCTCCTGGACACATTATTTTATTGCATGATCTTTTTTGAAAACACATCCAAGTAATGCTTTACACAATATTCATTTTCTTGAGTCTACATCGGAGTTGCCTTGGTTTCTTTTGAATGTGGTATCAAAAGGGCACATGCGAGGAAACGCGCTGTACATCGGCTACTACATTGAAAGATGAAAATATTAGCTGCTAGCGGTCTTTAAATAATGCATGAATGTGGAGAATTCATGAAAGGATTACATTATTTAAAGTTTGTGATTGTGTCTTTTTAAGATTTTGGAAGGAGTGCTGCCAGCAAAAGATGGGGCGGGGTTCAACACCACTTCAGAGCCTGAGACGATGGAGAGATGGAGATGGTAGACATCTCTACGATGGACGACCCTGAGCCATTATGTGGTTCCATCGTGGACATCTTAGTGAACACACAATGTTTCCATCGTTCATTAGGTAGTAAGCTTCATATCAAGCATTCACCATACGGATGCCACTATACAATCACAAATAAGGACGACATGGCATCATTTTTCTTTTTCTCCATGGTTACTATTTGCAATTTACACTTTTGCAGGAAAGCAAAAATTGAAATGATGAAACTCCTAATGTAAGCTGTTCAGGTAAAGTCAGATGGAGGATGTGGGACGAAAGATCGACTCCACTGGCCAGTCATGACAAAGTGAATGATGAAGTGTGATTGATGATTGATGAATTTCTGATATAAAACCATTTTGGTGATATGTCATGGTTCCAGAGGAACACATGTTGAGCGAGTCCTCCGAGGAGGAACCAGAACAGCTGGATCTCAGTGACCCAAAGTAAAAAACCTTTTTTATCAATGGAACTGTTTTGTGTATTCACAAATGTCATAGTCAAAATTAATGTGTTTTTCCTTTACTTGTTATATCAGTGCTGTTGACCAGTTTCATTGTTTGCCAGAGGAAATTGCTGTCTTTCTTCAGCTGGTTTCACATAACAATATAGCTGGAAGCGTGAAGTTATGGAATATGTATTTCACTGCCAATATAAATTAACGAATCTAGGCAGCAGGCAGTCGACAGATTTTTTTTTTGTGTGTTGTGAATAATGTATTTCCAAAACAGCCTTTTTCTTTTTTTCCAAACGAAGCCCCGAAGGAATTTGTGTTCTGGCCTCGCTTAGATATAAGAATTTGTATTCTCCTCTCATGTTAATATCTTTGTTCAGTCGTTATCTTGGTAGCCGTGAAAACGTGACTAGAAAGAATGCACTTTTGGCTCCAGAACTTGTTTTAAAAAAATGCTGATTTGTGATTTGTTGCCAAGGAGAGAATGAGGCTGGCCTCCCGTTCCTTATGTTTAACATGGCAAAGATTGATTTACTCGCACAACCTGAAATCTGTAATTTGTCCGATTAGGTTATTTTTTACTTCACTCAAAAGGCGGCAAAACGTGCAGTTTTGGGTCCTCTTTATTGCTCGCCCGCAGTGGCTAGCCGCTGGGAAAACAACATTACTGGAGTAACGTCGCCAGCCATTCCGCGCCCTTGTCCAAGAGGCGGCTTTCCCAGGTCTTCTCTTCTTTTAACCATTTTAACATAAAATTTCAAATGTAGATATTCAGTAAGGTATAAACACACGATTTCACAGGTAGAATTAATTTTTAATTTACATAATAATATATTATTTTTTGGAAAATCACGTGCAGAAATTCACGTGCAGAGAAAATCACGTGCAGAAACTCCGCTCGCCAGGGCAACGGGCAGGCGATTGCCTCCGTTGGCGTGCACCTAGCGCCTCGTGGCCCCACTTGCCTCCGCCGCGCCGTTGATGATCGCCCATTGTCTTCGGCAATGGTGCGACGGAAGACGCGGCATAGTTTCTCAGCACCACCAGTCGCGGATAGACCTGCCGCAATGTCGCTATTACCTTATTAACTTCAAGAACTTACGTTACACAAAACAGTTAAATAAAGTAACCCCCTCGCCTCCCTCTCTACTTTCCTTCCCCGGCGTCGTCTTACCCTCTCTCTCTCCCTCCTCCCTCCCTAACTCTCCCCCTCCCCTGCGTCTCTCACTCCTCTCCCTTCCCCCCCTCTTTCTCTCTCTCTCTCTCTCCCTTGTGTTGGCTCTCTTCCTCTCTCTCATCTCGGGCTCCCTCCCTCTCCTCTCGTCTCTCTTCTCCCTCTCCCTTTCTCTATCTCTCTCCCTTTCCCTCTCTCCCTCTCTCTCTATCTCTCTCTCTGTGCCTCTTCTCGCCGTACTCTTCTCATCTCTTCTCTCTTGTTCTCTACCCTCGCCCCTCCTCCTTCTCCTTCTCTCTCTGTCTGTCTGTGCCCGTCCCTCGCCTCCCTCTCTCTCTTCTCTCTCCCTCCCCGCGTTCCCTCCCTCTCTACTTTTCCCTTTCCCCTTCTCTCGGTCTTACCCTCTTTTCTCTCTCTCCCCCCTCCTTCTTTTCTCCCCCTTCCTCTTCCCACCCCTCCCGTACCTTCGTCTCTAACATAACATTACCCCTCATTCTTGTCTCCCCCTCCTTCTCCCTCTCCCTCTCCGTCTTCTCGCTCTGCTTGTTCTCTGTCTCATACTCTTCTCTAGATGAAGGTTGGTCTGGCGCGCGGCGGAGATGACGCCATGTGTCCTTATCTGGCGTGAGTTGAGCTTCAGCTACAGGGTCGGACTTCGCCCGACATATGTGTACCAGTGTGCGTGGGGTGCGCCACGTACATACACACACACACAACATCTGTACGCACACACATTCACAACATTTACAACACACACAGAGCACACAAATACACACACAGTTTCACACACACACACAAACACACCACACACCACCACACCCCACAGCGCAAAACTCCACACCCCCGGGCTTCACAAATAATGACACCTTACGCATGCGAGCTGACAGACACATACACACCCTAGTATCCGACAATACACACGACAATCACACCCACACACACACTATACTCAGGGTGGAGTTGCATGGTTGCGATGAATCTCATAACAAACAGGTCCACAGGTCCACAGGTGTATGGCTCTCTGTGCACAGCCCTGCTTATTCGGGACCCACGAGTTCATACAAAAATTTAAATACTCGGGATCATCTGTGAATGTATAGAACGTAGGATATACTTTGCTGAGTCCGCAAAAGGCTAATTAAAAAAGAAACAAAATTGGGGGGGAGGGAAAATTTTCTTTGTATTCTTTGTTAATTTGCTACATGTTGCTGACTGGGAGATCGGTAAGCATTCGTATTTATTTTCTTTACAAATTCACATAGTATTAAATAAATATGTTGTGAATGAATTCATCTCAAAACAACGTCCTGGCCTAAAGGGTGGAGCACAAATTAATTATGCTGCTGTCCTCCATGGTTGTGCGGAATCCCTGTTCTGTGCCAGTAGGTGTGAAAGAATGATTTATTGCTTTGTTAGGTGGAGGATAATACAAAAGCAGGTAAGCCACTAACTATCAGAAGAAAGAACATCGCCTCGATTGCTCGGAATACGGCAAGGTATTGGCTGTGAAGAGGTAATTGGCAATTTGATTGATTTCCCCAAAGCGCTTTCGACGAGTCGGATGAAATCCGCTTGTTGTGGTTCTGCGCTCGACCCGCGTGTTACCTAGCGACGAATGTGGTACCCGAATACACAGTCCCTCCTCGTTAGTGGCGTGCGTACGCACTCGACGCAAGTTAACAACCTATGGGGAAAGCGGGCAGCGTCGGGCCCTTGTGGTTGAGGACGAAAAGGTCTTTGCAGGAACGTGGGACCAGAAAAAGGACCTTTTAGGAGTAGGTCTCAGCCTTGCATAGTGGGGCTCTAAACTTTGGCTGAAGAGGCATTAAACAGCCCTAACGACAGGCGCGGCCAAGTTAACATGGGCACCATTAATCTAGGGTATTAACAATGACGGAGGGCTCCCCGGTTAATCCTCCCTCCGGGGCTGTGCTCTCCCCTGCCCCCCCCCGCCCTCACACTCTCTACGCCTCCATCCCCTCTCTACCCCTCCTCCCTTCCTCTGTCTCTTTCTGCCCTCTTAGCCCCTCCCTCTCTCTCCACTTCTCTCCTCCCCCCTCTCCCTCTGCACCTCCCTCCCTCCCCTCTCCTCGTGTCTGCGCGGCGTGGCGGCGGGTCCCCCTTTCCTCTCCCTCCATCCCTCTCTCTTCCCCTGGTCCTCCCTCTCCCCCCTCCCTCGCCTCTCTCTGATTCTCTCGCCCCGGCTTCCCTTCCCCTCCTTCTCACTTTAGGCTCTCCCTCACTCCCCTCCCTACCTGGGCCCTGCAAAGTGACACCCCTCCCCTCCTTCTCCCTCCCTCCCTCCTCTCTTCATATCTGCTGGCTCTCCCTATCCACCCTCCCCCCAAAAAAGGAAGCTCCTTCTCTTATACCTCCCCCTTCTCTCTCCCCTCCCTTCCTGGCCTTCCATCCATCTCTACGGCTCCGCCCTTCCTACCCATCACCCTGTTGGCGCGCGTTCATTCTCTCGCCGCGCCGGGCTCCTCTACAGACCCTAACTCCGGCTCTTCCGGGACTGGGCCCGCCTTATCGCGATTCCCATAACTCCTTTCCACCGGTTTGAACTCCGTGACAACGGGGACGTTCGGCCTCCGAACCTCCCCGGAGAACCTAGATCCAGCCCAGCCTGGAGGAGGCTTACTCTGGGGCAATGCACATCTCCCACCCACGTCCACCACGAGCAGTTCAACTCGGCGGGTTGTCGGCTGGCTACACGCGCCTCTCCTGTTGGGGGCGACTGTTGCGCACATGCGGTCACTCTTGTAGCAAACAACGCTTTTTGAAATTTTTCACGTTTTTTTTCACAATTTTGTTTTGGTGGCCTTGTGAAATTATTTAGACATGCAAGAGTATTAATTGTTAAGAATTTCACGAGTGGTATAAATAAATTTTTCAAAATTTACAGTTTTTAGGTGGCTTGATGAAATTAATGAGATATATTTTTTAATATTATTTTTTAACTGTTTCCATAGAATTTATGAAATGGGAACACAATTGCACGCAAAAATGTCACGCGCGATCCACTACCCTCCGACCAACAGGAGGTCAACGGACGGCAGTCAGTGGCCACCGCCTCCCTCTGGGGGGCGCTGTTGGCCACCTGCGTCACTGTCACAACACTGCACTCTGAGAAGGAGAGGAACGGGTTTGGGGTTTTGTGAGTGGATTTAAAAATAGTCTTGGCGGCTTGATGAAATGATTGAGGATTCAGGATTTGTATTTTTATTCACAATTTACATTTGGTTGCTTGATGAAATGATTGAGGGTTTTATTGTTTATTATTGTTTTATTGGCTTTTGATTTAAAAACCTGAATGTAAAAGTGGCCCCCACTTTCAGCAAAAGTCGATCCATAGGCTAAATGCAATACGATTGTTGGTTCCAAAAGCATGTCAGGTATTTGTGCCATGTATCACGTAATGAATCTATGTGGTCGGACAATGTCGTCGGTATTTACACTACGTGTCTACTCTCATGTCTGTCTTGTACTAATGAATCCACACAGTTAGTGAAGTGTGTCAGTTGTATTCTTATTGGTATAATCTCGCGTGTGTGATCCGAAAGGCATACCGCCTAATGAAAAAATAACGAGAAACCAAGTAAAAAAAGGATAGCAACATTTTAACCAGTAGGATTGTAAAAGACAC
>OLKM01003577.1:0-33769 GCA_900291075.1 Melanogrammus aeglefinus | reverse complement strand
CCAAATGGTGTATATCTGACAGAATGACTTTTTGATGCGGGAGAGCTGCTGCATTACCTTATGTGCATGAATGCACATAATGGCAATTCTTAAAATGTTCAGGACCTTTGCTCACACCAGATTCTCTCCCTCATAGCACGGCACCATTGAAAATTGTGCAACGAGTTTCATTTGTCGATGGCCAAAAGTTGTTTTCTCTCTCAAAGTAACTGGCAATTGAACTGAACGTTGAATTCCGGATGGGAATAAACTCAACAACGTTCCTGATACGAGGTTGTCATCAATGTTATCTAAGCGAACCGGTGGAGACGTCCTGTATTTGATCAGCTGGATGGCCAGATAGCGAGCTGAACTGGACCTCTCCACAATCCGATTCCCGTGTGACTGCTTTTTTATTAATTTTGGTCTGGAAGGTCCTGATTGTTTAAGAACATTTATCTGAATGGGTATCATTGACTAATTGGAACTTCTTCAGAGATTGCCATGGAATTGTACACATAGAGCCATGTTGAAATAGCAAGTGGCTTATCGAAGATATCCTTCATGTTTTTGTATCAGTTACGTAGACACAAGCATTTTAGGGCGAGTCAAATCCCAATGAAATGCATGAAGAATATTTGTCGATAAAAAAGTTTTAACAATGACAGTCATGGAGAATCCTGGGCGCTTTACATCATGAATTGCCCAAGAGGCGGGACCATTGAAGCGATGAATCTGACGAGTCCGATGGACATGACAGATAAAGTCTAGAAACTGAAAAATACTTTTTGTGTGATAGAATTGGTTAGAAAAAAAGGTGCATGCCGTATTCGAGCCTCATTGTCTTCGTCTCAAGTCCGAATAGTTTCCATTAGATCGAATCCACTATGCGAAGTTCAATGTTAATGAAAAGAACCATTGTTCCGAAGGTGGCGTTTCCGATAAGTCACAGAAGCTGCAGCATTAGGCTGACGGTTCAAATATCGAATAGGCTAATAAAGAGTTGTGTATTCTCTCTCTCTTTCTCTCTCTCTCTCTCTCTCTCTCTCTCTCTTCTCTCTCTCTCCTCTCTTCTTCTTCTCCCTCTCTCTCTCTCTCTTCTTCTCTCTTCTCTCTCTCTCTCCTTCTGAGGGCAGGGAGCGTGTGTGTAGTGAGCTGGTGAGGCGGTGGAATGATGTGATTTTCTAATTTCTTTCAGTTTTTCGTTATTACTTCATTGTCAATATAGTTTAGTAGTAAGGTATGGAAGTTAATTTTTCATTTATTTGATGGTTAATGGGTTTATTTATTTCGGGGTTTGGGTTGCTTCCTACCGAGTCTCGCAGTCGCGTGCGTGGGGCCGTATGGGAATGAGACGGTCTTCCACGCTAACGAGGAACCTGGCATAAATCTGTCTGTGGTTTGTTTGTGTAGCGATGGCGGACATTAGCTGGCTGGGGGAGCAGGTGGGCATGGCAGCATAATCGGCGCTCGATGAACGCGGCACGTTATCTTTTTCTGGACGCAGTTGGGTAAGATGGTGATACCAGAATCATCGAGCAGGCCTCACTGTAAGAAATGTTTGTCCAGGTAATACTTTGGACAGCCGGCTACAAGGGTTTATTTCTAATGTCCCTCCTTTCATCACCGGATGAGTTCCAGCAGAAGAATTATCCTAGAACGGAAGATGTTTCACGTAAAAATAATGTCTGGATTAAGTTAATTGCAACAACAGTAGTGTCTCATCGAGACAGTTCATATAGATACTGAACAAGCGGAAGAGAGCTCAACCTTCTTCATGTAAAGAGTAGATGATTATTGATTACATGATTTTGCAACATCATCCGGGATGAATTGCTGTGGGATGGAGGTGCACGCGTGAAGCCTCCGAACAAGGGCGTCGAACGCGACTGGTCGGGGGACTGATGGTGCCGGGAGGGCCGTCCGTGCCTCCTCCCGGTGGTACTGGGTGCGGGGGCCGCTGCCTTGCGATCGGCCCGGCGGAGTCCCCGGCGCGGGGTCCCTGCGCGGAAGCTGGCGCAAGCTCCGCCCGGCCGGTGGCGTCCTCGTGCTGCACGCGGTGGCGCTGATGTGTCGGAGCGCACCGGGTGACTATGTAAATACACAGGGTATGAGTTGTTGAATGCGTGAGAGAGTGAGAGGAGAATGGGTGTGGTGAAATGAGAAAAGTGTAGGGTGGAGAAGGAGAAGGAAGTGAGGAAACGAGTTGGGGAGCAGGAGAAGAAGCGAACAGCGAAGGAGGAAGGAAGGGAAACAAGTGGAGTTACAGGAAGAAGAGATAAAGCAAGAAGAAAAGGGAAAACAGACAGAAGGTGAAAGCAGAGAAAAGGGGTAATACAGACAGAAGGGGAACGCGAGAAAAGGTAAGAACAGACAAAGGGGGAACGCAGAGATAAAGGGTATAGGAACGACAGAAGAAGAACCACAGGAGGAAATAGGCAAAGAACAACAGAAGGGAAGTGAGAAAAGTAAATGAGGATGTTAGTGTAGGTGGAGTGATAAGTGGAGGAGAAGGGATGAGGAAGAGGCGGAGCCGTAAAAAGCAAACCAAGCGGAAAAAATACAAGATACAGCAAATGAGGCAAAAACTCGTAAAGCCAATTGAGGAAGACAAACAGAGCACTAGAGG
Source organism: Melanogrammus aeglefinus (assembly GCA_900291075.1). Classification (NCBI taxonomy): domain Eukaryota; kingdom Metazoa; phylum Chordata; class Actinopteri; order Gadiformes; family Gadidae; genus Melanogrammus; species Melanogrammus aeglefinus. The sequence goes on along the minus strand of OLKM01003577.1, from coordinate 31,161 downwards.
GCAACAGTAGAGGAAATCGATCAGTGAGGATATGCCTCAGACGGCAGTGAGTTAAGCCTGCGAGTAGCCAAAAGAAAGCGCAATACACGGTTGGAAGTATCGTTCGATTTTAAAAGGAAACAAAAATCAAATGGGGAAAGTTGAACATTCTTTCCGATTTAGTTTGTTTTTGCTCGCTCAGCAGCTCCACATTACCAGAAAGAGGTTTCTGGTCTCATATAACTGGAATTTAAGATAAAGAACATGTGACCAAAGTAAAAAAACAAATCGTAATGATTAGAATGCCAATGGGGTTTTAATTAATTTGTTGTTTAGCCTTGTTTTTTAGCATTCATTTAAGAATGGATGTTTTGAAAAATAGGAATGTACATGATATCATGGAGCTCAGAGAGGGAAAAAAAGAGCAAGTATCTAGAAACAGCAAAAATCAAACAGTTATGTTATTTTACAAGAGACCATAGTATGACGGAAGAGCAGACTGGAGGAGAAGGTGGGGAGGGGATCTCCTAAGCCAAAACCTCCTTAGTGGGGGTTGGTTTCCTCCTCTCAAAGGTCACTCCATCTCATGGAGGTCGAGCATTTTATCGAGGCGAGGTGCTTAGTCAAGCTCGTTTGATGTTTACAGCTGTTTATAAACGGTAGCCCTCAATGTGCAGAGAGGAAGGTTTTAGATAAATTAATGATGTTTTAAATGGTTCACGGAGATTTATTCTTGGATGGGGAGATTTTAATTGTACGGAAAATGAGTTAGATCGAATCATGCAGAGCCACAGCCGCCCTCAGCAAGCTCGAGGCAGCCGTCTCTTGCTTATGCCTATGATGTGGAGAAGATCGCAGATGCCCAATACACCTGTCCAAAGCTAAGTTTAGCTACCTGTTGATACAAGTACAGGGTGCACTGGCCAGGTCCGGTTTACGCAGCGAGAGATGGATTGCTCCCTCTAGCTATTTTTCGCCTGAGAGGAAGAATGGGCCAGGCGGGGTAATCACACACTGCTTGAGAAACAGAGAGGAGATGTGGAGCAAGCCAATTCGAACGACAGTGGAGTTTTATAGGCCTTACCAAGTGAGCATGAGAAGGATGATGGCTAATGGAGGGGTCACCAGGAGCTAGGTCTCGAAGAGCCCAACTCTGTCTGGAGGGGCAATCCAAGCGCAAGAACTGAGAGCCCCTGCAGGCATCAGGCACGGAGCTCCAGGCATACACGGCCTCACTGTGAGTTTTTTAAAGCTTATGGGACCTAATTTAAGAAAACGATCTTTTCTTAGAATGTTTTTAATGAGAGTCTGGCTCTGGGTCATGCCCACGTCCTGCGGCAGGGCAGTCATCATCCTGCTAAGAAGGGTAAACCTAGCAGAGTATAAAAAACTGGCGCCTGTGTCGTTGCCTGTGTGTGGATTACAAGTCCTGTCAAACTCTTGGCCTCCAGGCTGGATGCTATGGAGCAATTCTCATCCACGGGACCAGACTACTGTGTGTGCCGCAGGTTAGGTGTCATGGGTGGACCATGTCCACCTCATTGGAAAGTTTGGACGTCTCCAACTCATTGGGCTGTACACTGGTCTGATTCTCCTAACCAGCAGAAAAGGCATTTGACAGCAATGAAACAACTTCTCTGGAGAGTTATGGAGAAATTTGGGTTCACGTGGCTTATAAAGCCAAGATCAAGTGTGCCGTGTACAGTGATGTTGAGAGCTGTCTGAAAGGATAAACGGTAGTCTGTGGGCTCCTTCTTAGAGTGTGGTAGAGGTGCTCCAGGCAGGGCTGTGCTGTGTTCTGGGAATGCTCTACACTCTCTCCTGGAACCCTCTCAATAAGAATTACGTTTTGTAATAGTGAGTTCTAATTGTTACCTGGTTTGAGTTGAATGCATTGTTTATTCGGCATAACGCCGATGACCTCATTGTTTTTACTAAGCATCAGCGTGAGATTGACATTTTAAGAAAATATTATTAATGATGTTTACTGGTTTTATCGGCAGCGAGGGTGAATTGGAAATAAGAGTGACAGCCCTCGCTGTTGGTGATTGTTCGACGGTCTCCCGGTTTCCTCGGAGCCTCTCTGGAGGAGGGACGGGCTTAAAATACTTGGGTTCTGCTCTCGGGCATGGGCTGTGATGCGAAAGAATACTGGGAGACCGTCGTGAAAAGGCGCGAGGTAACATGAAAAAATGGAGTGGTTACTCCTCATCAGATGTCCTATAAGGTAGAGTTTATTTTAAACAATCTTGTGAGCATCCCTTGTGGCATCGTTATCGTGTGTGGGACCGCCTCGCGAACTACCTGGCGGAGATCCAGGGGATCAAATGGTTGATTTCTTTGGGGGGTCTCACTGGGTGCACAGGGTGCTATACTTGCAGAGAGGAGGGGGCCAGGGCCTCATCCACTGGCCAGCGAACAGCCACTTTAGGATTCATTCATAAAAAGGTATTTGACAGGCTGACAGACTTAGTAAGTGAGAATGTACCAGCTGCATTCTCAGACATACGAGTAAAGTGGGGCGGATACGTGCTCGGTTTTTTAATGATCTAAATTTTTAAAGTTAATGGGTTTCCTCCTTTTTACAGGGCGTTTTTAAGTCGGGGGCGCCTTTTTTATCGTAATGGTTCTGAAAACATTAATCTCTGCACTGTTATTGAAGGAGCGTCTGATACACGGGAGCAGGCTGGACATCTGTTCTATGTGACCCGGGGCGCTGACCACACTATATCAAAGCAAAAGCGGTGAGCCTGCAGCAGCTCTGGTGAGCGGAGGGCCAGGAATTGAACGGGGGCGGGCTGGGCTCTCTCCTGGGTGGAGTCAGTCCGCGTGCCCAGCAGCTGCTGGAAGTCTGGGAGACGGAGGCTCAGTGAGACGGAAAAGAGCCTCCTATCAAACACAGCGCGAGGAGAGGCATGCAGACCCCACAAGACCCCATTCCCGACATCATCTTGTGCCCAGAGCTAGAGAGGAGACGGCCCCCTGTTAAGCTGTCAGCAGCCGGGGCAGTTAAGTCTCATCGAGTAGAAGACGACAAATCTATCGAATGGTCACAAAGTATTGAACAGAAAGGGACTGAGCGGCAGACCCCACAGGTATGGAGTCAAGAAGACCGGTGGGACGGGGCCCGGCCAGGTGGAGGGTCATTATATAAACTCTCCCTCAAAAACAGACAGCCGACCTCAGTGGAGGGTACTACACGGTGCCACGCTCGAACGCTTCATCAACAGTTTTAAATCTGCTGTGTACAATCAATGTCCGTTGCTGTGGCTAAGAGAGACTGTTTTCCATGTTTTTACGGAGTGCGCCAAGACTCGCAAAGGTTTTTTCTTTTTTTAACTTGGTTTTTAGTCTTTTTAATGTTTTTTTATAGCATGTAGAAAAAGTTTTATCTTTGGTGCGGCTATAAAAAAATAACAGTGAAAAATGGCATGTGATAATTATTCTGTTAGGAGAAGCAAAGATGGCGGTATATACAAAGCAGGCGGAAGAAGGGTGGAAGAAAGGAGAGAGGACACCAATTCCCATCCTGTGTGTTTTTAATGCAATATAGAGCAGAGTCTGGTTGAATACTTCAGTTTATAAGAACTAATCGAGGTATGTGGACGCTTTCAAACAACGGTGGTGTTATGGTGGTTTTATTTGCTCTGTTGTGAACAATGTGAACAATGTTTTAATCTTTGCACCAGATTTTATTGGTTAAACCATATATTTTTTTAAAAACATTGAGATTTTAATGAATCTAGGCACTTTATTGAACTGTTATTGTAAACGGAAAATTATGTAAATAAAAGTGTTTTGCAAAAAATCAAAAAATCTCTCTCTTCTCTCTCTCCTCTCTTCTCTCTCTCTCTTCTCTCTCTCTCTCTCTCTTCTCTCTCTCTCTCTTCTTTCTCTCTCTCGTCTGTCTCTCTCTCTGTGTGTGTGTGTGTGTGTGTGTTGTGTGGTGTGTGTGTGTGTGTGTGTGGTGTGTGTGTGTGTGTGTGTGTGTGTGTGTGTCGTCGTCGTCGTCGTCGTCGTCGTCGTCGTCGTCGTCGTCGACGACGCGGCAACCGCCTCCCTCCGCCAGGGGCGGAGCTACGGGGTGGCGCCACTCACTGGCCACCCCAAGGCTGGAGCATAATTTGACAAAAAAACGGCTCTGCGCGCAGAACTTTAGTTCCGCCGTTTCCGCACGGACTCATTTGACTGCAGCGCACACAAACTTTCGGCGGGAGCTCAGCCACACAGGAGCAGGAGCAGCCGGCGTGTCGCCAAGCAGGGACACCTTTGGAGCTAAGTTTTCTATGATCACTTTGGTCGGTTCTTACTTGTTGACTGTGACTTTACTTCAGTATTCGGGCACTTTGAGTTGAAAGTTGTGCAGTGAGTGGAACAGTCCCCGACAGTTTGTCATGGCAGTTTGTCCATTAAAGGTACAATACTGTATGTAAGAATGTGGCCAAAATCGGTTACTGCAGTCAATTCAAAACAGTGATCTGGTTTTTCCTCCCAGTCGTAGCGGCAGCTCAGGAAGCAGACTGAGGCATGTAAACACATAAAATTCAAAACATAAACATGATTTGCAGTCTGTAAAAAAAAGATTTTAAATGCGAGTACTCTGGCTGTACTATTGTTGTTGGTGAGTTCATCATGTTATACTGTATGAACTGTGAACATTATTCCTGAGTCTGTGACATATTAGGAGGATTTTACAGCCAGTTGCTTTAGATTTCTTACCTTTATTGTTCTTGAACATGAATTATTAGTTATAGTTCTGAAAAACTTCACTCATGTCAATAAATGCTGAAATCTGAAAAAAAAAGATCTTTTTGAAATGGTCTAAAAAATTTTCCCAGAGCTGTGTTTATTTATTTTTTAATTATTGTATGCTACTGAGCCCAACATATGAGTGCACTGAACTCTTTATTTATCCTTGAGTCACCTCCACTCTTTAAAGGTTCAACTTGGTGTGATGCTGCTTATTACCTAGTTCCTAGCCTGCCTTTTTTTTTATTAGAGCATACTGAAGGGTCTGTGTTTTATTATTATCACACTACAGCAAGTGCTTACTTTTTGTCAATTAATGTGCATCATCAAAAATACATTGGGGAAACAAGACAATTACCCTAATATTTATATTATTATTCTTTATTTATATCTCATTGATCTGGGGGGCTCCCTGTAAGGCTATAGTCGGTTCATATCCTGCAACGGCAGCCCTTTCTGCATGTCATTCCCCCTCTCTCTGCCTCCCCTCTTTCCTGATCTAATTGATCTGAATGGTGGCAGCCCACTGGTTTCACAAATTCACATAAAATATTAATTACGTAAGTAAAATATTAAAACAGCCATAGATGCATCTGGTCTACGTATTGCCACCCCTGTTTAAGTAATGGTCTCACCCTGGCACCCAGTGAGAAAATGTCTGGCTCCGCTCCGCCCCCGTTTGATCACTTCTCCCCGGTCCATGACGACCTTTTGACCCCGGTCCCCTGACCTCGACTCTGAGACCTGGAAGAGAATCAAATGAAACGCATCCACTGGTGAGGGAGACTGGGTGACCTTTGACCTGAGGGTTCAAGGAAGGAGTGTGTGAGAGAAGAGAGAGAGAGGGGACGAGAGAGAGAGAGAGGGAGACAGAGAGAGAGAGGGAGACAGAAGAGCAGAGGGAGACAGGGAGACAGAGAAGAGAGAGAGGTATAAAACTCTTTATTATGTAGGCCTATTCGGCATATGAAACCGTCGCCTAATGCCCCTCCTTTTTGAAAGTCGGACAAGACGCGCCTTCAGACCAATGATCTAATGGTAAATATATTTCGGACCATTAAGACGTCGGAACAATGAGGTGTCGGAATTACGGGCAGGCCCCAGAAAAAAAACCTCTTTCTCCCAGTTGGTAGTTCGTTGCCTAAATATACATCCGCCCCTGTTTAGATGCATAAGTGCAGATCTTGTCCAATTAATTCCATAGCCTGACAAGCTGCTGAAATGACCGAATTCCTTGATGACTGGGTGAATAGAGGTATCAAAGCTATCAAAGAACAAAATTATATCATCCGCATATAGATATACTATGATTATGATGAACAATTCTCTTAAGCCCCTGACACACCGCCCCGACACGACCAGACGCCGACGCCCGCTTGCCCGACGGGTCCGTTGCCTCTCGTCGGAGACAGTCGGGAGAGAGGAAGCAGTGAAACACACCGCCACGACCACTCCCGACGACACAGCAGTCTGTATGTTCTGCGCTTGCACGAGATGCAATAATTCTCCATAACAGCGGTAGGCGCTAGTCTCGTGCCCGTTATCCGAAACATGAAAACAGGAAATGACCTAACCGAGAAACCATAGAAGAAACCAGGTAGAATAAAAACAAAGCGCACAAAACAGCTTGTTTATTTTTGAGCAGACGTTTTGGACGTTTTGGAAAAAATCGTCACGTTGCTCGTCACGTTGGCTGCTCTCGGGTCGTTGTTGTTGCCCGAGAGACATCGCAGGAGGGAAAAAGTAAAAAGTAACCATCGTCACTTCCGCCCCTCTTCCACCCCTCCCACACACCGCGCTGATTCGCTACGCACCGCCCGTCAATAATCGTCATAGATGGCACACAGCCAATCAGAGTACCCGACGAGTCTACTATCCCGACGGCCGACAAGTCCCGAATCTGAGCATGTTCAATCGGCCCCGACGAGACCCGAGGGCTTCGACGCTGCCCCGACGGAAAGAGAAACACACCAAACCGACGCGGTTACGACGCCGTCCGACTGGTGCCGACGAGGCGCGACGCCCGACAGTCGGCTTGGTGTGTCCGGGCCTTTAGGGGAAGCTCTAGATTGCCTAACGGCTTGTGCCAGGGGTTCCAGAGATAGACAAAATAAAAGTGGCGAGAGTGGGCAACCCTGTCTTGTTCCACGCTGCATGGTAAAAGGAGAAGAGATTATGCCCCCTGTTAGAACACTTGCTTAAGGTGAGTGGTATAGCGCCTTGATCATTGCTATAAAATTATGTCTGCATCCAAAACGTTGCAAAACTGCCCACACATAGTTCCACTCTATCCTATCAAAGGCTTTCTCTGCGTCAAGTGAAAATACAGCACAAGGATTTGGGTGTGTCTCTGCTACATCTATAATGTGTAGCAGCCTTCTCATGTTATCAGATGCATAGCGTCCTTTGATAAAGCCTGTTTGGTCTTCATTGACTAGAGATTGAATAACTTTTTCAAGGCGCAGAGCAAGAACTTTGGCATATATCGTAAGATCACTTGTAAGTAAAGATATTGGTCTAAAACTAGAGCACTCGAAGGGAACTTTTCCTTTTTTTAAGAGTACGGTGATGAGTGCTGTTTTTTGGTCTCTATGAAAGGTCCCACTCTACTCTTGATTGCAAAATTAAATGAATCAAGCATGAGTGTGCCCACCATGTCCCAAGTTCTAAATAAAGCTCTGCTGGGAAGCCATCCAAGCCAGGCGATTTGCTTTTATTGAGACATTTCAAAGCTCAATGTAGTTCATCCAACTCTCAAGCAGCTTCCAGATCATCTTGGTCTGTTTGTTTCAAGGCAGGCGATCTCCAATTTGTCAAGATACTGTTTACAATTAGTGTTGTCATAAGCAATTTCTGATTTATATAGATTTTCATAAAATGTTAAAAATAAATTATTAATGGACTACGGATTAGTTGTAATTTTGCCATCAGGTTTATTTATTGCTGGGATGTGAGCTTTCGTTTTACATTCCTTAAGCATAAGAGCCAGCAGGTGACTAGGCCTCTCTGATTCAAAGTAGTACTATTGTCTAGTTCTATGCAGGATAAATTCCCCCTCTGATACAGCCAGTGTCTTGTATTCATCTTTCAAAGATTTCAGCAGTTTAGACTGATCATCTGAGAAGCTATGTTTTTGTAATGTTTCTGTAACGATTCTATTTTGCATTCAAGATTTGTGATCTGGGAAGCTTTTGTTTTAGCTAGAGTTGAGGAGAATGAAATACAGAAACCACGAATAAAGCACTTTGTGGCCTCCCATACAATTTGTGGAGTGGAGCATTCCTTTGTGTTAATATCCAAAAAATCTTTTAATTGAACTTTGATTGAACGAAGAAATCCAGAGTTAGTTAGTAAAGATGTATTTAAACACTCCCCGGGAGGCCTTTGTCCTAATGTTGGGCAGGTCAACGTTGCATAACACTGCAGAGTGATCAGATAGCAGAATTGGTAAGATAGTAATGGACGTATGTCCGGCAATTAAGGTTGGGTTAAGAAAAAGATAGTCCATCCGTGAAAATGTCTTATGCCTATTGGAGAAAAATGTATAATCCCTAGCAGTAGCATTCTGCATGCGCCAAATATCAACAAGATTTAAGTCTGTGACAAGTGTGTTCAATCAAGAGATGGATTAAGGACTGCATTGAAATCACCCCCCACCACTAAAGAACAGTCATTTTGTTCTAATGTGTTTCCAATGTAAGAAAAAATGTGGGCAGTATACGAATGGGAACGCCAATTTATGATTAAATATGCTAACACGGGCAAAAGCAAGCCTTCCACTCTCATCATTACCAATGGCATTTACATCGCAGGACATTTTCCGGTTAAGAAGGATGAAAACTGTCTTGGTCCTATTTAGGGCGCATGATGATCCAATTAATCTGTAATGTTTATTTTGAAACCTTGCCACATCGCATTGTTTTAGGTGCGTTTCTTGCATCAGGGCAATGTCCGTCCTTTTACGATGAAGATATTCAAGAACACAAGTTTGTTTGATAGCGGAGTTTAGGCCATTCACATTGAGTGATAATATATTCAATGACTGCATTGACATATTATATGGCTAAGATCTGTCTTAAAATGTAAACGTGATAGTATAAGATAGAGAATATTCGTGCGATCACCCTGCCAATTACTGTGCAGATGCCCCAACACTGATGTTCTAACAAAGAGTATTAATATGTCTGTAACAGGGAAGGGGTGGGAAAAACTATATACAAAAACAAACACAGACCACACAAACAAAAAACCATAGATCTGTAAAAACATAAGCATCATCTGATACGTAACCAATCCACACCAACGCATGGCTATAGTAGTAGATAAGCCCATACAGTCATAACATTAAAAAAAAGAAAACATCACCTCTCGAACTGGTGAAGCTAGGCTTATTTAGCATGCTAATGTTAAATCATAGTAGAAGGAACTGTTAGAAGAGCCTAGTTAATGTTATATTTCAAACATTCCAAAATATCTAAATAAGGATCCTGAGACTGTCCATTGCTACATAACCAGTGTTGGGAACGTTACTTTAAAAAAGTACTTAGTTATAGTTACTCACTACTTGTTCCAAAAAGTAACTGAGTTAGTAACTGAATTACTCTATAATAAAAGTAAGTAGTTACCAGGGAAAGTAACTATTTGCGTTACTGTAAAAAAAAAAAAAGTTGCTATGATTAATAGAGTTACATAACTATGACAACAACTGTTTATCAAAATAATTTCTGTGTGGAATGTGGATGCAAAACATTCCGAAAACGATATGACTATATATACTACAGAAAATGCCAACTATTCATCGGATTGCTCCGGACTCGCCATTTCTGCTGCTTCATCAAATCTGTTTGGTGTGTGCGTTTGCGTGTGTGTGGCGCGCGTGTCCTGGCTATTACCAACACTGTACATAACTTGTATATGTTAAGTGATGAAAGTTCATTCCTTCATGTCCACTAAATTGCCTTGTCTTGCGTGTGGAAGATCCCCGTCGTTCTTCTCTATGATCAGATTTGAGACTGCGGCAGTAGCTCCACCGTTGCGCCGTACCGGTGTGGAGTTGGACCTGGAGTTGAAGAGAGTTGATGAAATCTTCGGCGGCTTCGGGGAAGTCGAACATCTTCTTTTCACCTTAGGCTACTGCAGTTTATTCCGCGCAGGCTAGATGAGGAATGGCTCCAGGTTCATGTCTTTAGCTTTCTTTATGGCAAAACTGAAGCTCTTTCTCCTTGCTGTCGTCGCTGGACTGTAATCTGGGAAGAACAGGAGTGTGCTGACTGTTGGTGCCGAAATGGCGCCGTTGGAAGCATACCTCACTGGATAGACTTGACGCGCCCCGTTAAGGATAGCAGATCTGTCTTGCCAACACAGTAATCTAAAGATGAGGGTGCGTGGTTTGTTGGAGTTAGCCTCTCCTCCATACACGCGATGGGCCCGCTCAATGCCAATGTTTCGGTCCCCCAATGAAGGAATCCACTCGAGGAGGTTATCTTTGAGGTAGCCGACTGCATCCGCACCCTCCACTGATTCTGATAAGCCAACCAGCCTTATGTTATTTCTTCGTCCCTGGTCCTTCAGATCTGTCAACTTGGGTCATTTTAGTAGATTTGGCTACATGCTCAAGTTCAGTGCTGATCTCCTTCACAGTTTCATAGTCATTTGGATGTCAGTTTGTAAATCACGGAGTGCTGGGACCAGGATTAGGGTCCACAGATTCCCTGACAGCAGAGGCTACCGCCACTTCTATGCCACTTTGTTGTTCTTCGCAGTGGCGGTTCCTTAGAGGAGGCAACGGAGGCAACGCCTCCTCGTGATTTTTCCGTGAAAAAATATATATTAGGCTATTATATAAAAAATAAATTATTATTAATAAATATTTATTTTTCAAAATGATTTATGCGCAATATGTGTTTATTACTGAATAATTACTTGAAAATGTTTTTAAAAAAACTTTGAAGTACCTTTGAAAGGCCGGAGGCTGGCCGACATTACCCTCAGTATGTTGTCTCCAGGGCTAGCCACTGGAGGGAGGCAAAGAGGCCAAAACTCACTTTGGCCGCCTTTGAGAATAAAAATTAACCAATCACAATTTAGTTTCGCTGTTGCGAGGTAAATTATCTATACCATGTTAAATGTAGAAAGGGAGGCCAGCCTCATCTACTCCTTGCAACCAATCACAAATCAGCATTTTTTTTAAATAATGTTCTGAGCGTTCTTTCTAGTCAGTTGCCACGGCTAACAAAGATAACGACTAACAAAGATTATCAACATGGAGGAGAATGTAATTCACTATCTACAAGAACACAAATTTTCGAGGCTATAGTTTGAACATCAGCTGAAGATAAAAGAGAATGGAAGACCAACACCGAAACTGAACTTGATCCAGACCACAAGAGCAGGTGGCTCACAAAGGTTCAAGAAGGAGAACTACGCTCGGACGGAATGGCTAGCTGTCTCTGATCTGAAATTATTCTGCTGGCCTTGCATTTTGTTTGATGAATGACCTACTATCCTAATCCATGGAGTAGCAGTGGATTTCATGACTTAAAGAACTTGCAAAGAGCCATGGAGGGACATGGCAAGTCCAAGAGCCACATTAATTCCAACTTAAGGTTGAAACTGTTTGGACGTATGCGGATTGATGAAGCCCTCAGCCAGGCAGCTAACATCGCTACCCAGCGCCAATGAACTTGTGAGAAGAAATCGGGAGATACTGCGGAAAATGATTATTACAGTGGTATATCTTGGAAAGCAAGAGCAGGCCTTCCGTTCGCACAATGAGTCAGCTGTCAGCCTTAATAAGGGCAATTACGTTGAAATGGTGGAGTCTTACTGTGAGGCAGATCCTGTGCTAGCTCAACATCTAGAATCAGCCACAGCTTTCAAAGGGAAATCAAAAGCCATACAGAACAACATCATTCATAGCATAGCAATGGTGATTAAGGCAGACATCTATCGCGAAATTAATGCCGCTCCATTGACCGCCGTGCAAGCTGACGATACAACTGATATGCTGCCAGTGTCAGCTCCCTGTCATCCTTGATTGAGAAAGGGAATGTGTGCGAATGATTCTTAGGATTTGAGGATGTCAGTGCAGAAAGAGATGCCGCGGCTTTAACTGAAGTTATAATGGGAACATTAAGAAAGTACAATTATAAGTATAATTAAATTAATATTTCAGACATATGACGGCGCCAGCCTCATGAGTGGGCAGCACGGAGGCGTGAGGGCGAAGGTAAAAGCTCTTCGCCGTTATGCGCTCTTCATTCATTGTTATGCACACTGCTCAAATCTCGTGTTGGCACAAGGTAGTAAAGACGTTCAAGATGCAAAACTGTTCGTCACGGAGCTGGAGAGTTTCCACAACTTTTTCGCAAAGTCTGCTAAACGTACTGCTTTATTAACTGAGGCTAGTGGAGCGCGAGTACCGGGAGGCTCGGCTACACGCTGGCACTTCAAAAGCAGAGCAGTGAATGCAGTGTATGAGGGTAGGGACACCCTGATTACTGTATTTGACCAGATCATGACTGAAAGGGGCTGGGATAACGACTCTATTAATCAGAGCAAGTCACTTAAAGACAAACTGCATGACTTCAAGTTCATGTTTCTTTTAAAAGTGTTCTTGAACATCTATCGGCATACAGAGGTTATATTCACCATCCTTCAAGCGGGAGCACTTGACCTGCGTAAGTCTAACCACCAGATGGATGCCACCATAGCTGCTATCAAATCCCTGCGCTCACAAACCAAGTTCCAGGAGATTTATGAAGACACCACGACCATGATTGGGCATTAGGATCCCAGCAGAATCCGCTGTCGCAGGGGCTGGCAAGACTACGAGGAAGGCCTCAGTCATGAACAACATTCCGCCGATTCAAGGGGAGCAAGTGATTCTTATCGGATTCTTTACTACAAGTTTGTGGATGGTATCATCACTCAGATGACAGAAAGATTGAGTGATATGCAAAACCTCCAGTTTTTCCGTCTGCTTGACCCTGCAGCATTTACTGATTTTGCAAAACCCAACAGATTCCCAGCTACGGAACTGGCAAAGTTGTCGGATGTCTACCCCTTCTTCGATGTCCACAGGTTAAAGAATGAACTGCTTGTAGTTTGTAAGAACACCATGTTCCTCAAAAGGCCTAGTCAACTACTTGAGATGATCATACAGGATGACCTATCTGAAGGCCTGTCAGAGGTGACGAAACTCCTGAAGCTGATGTTGACCATTCCTGATACCAGCGTCTCAGCTGAGAGGTCATTCTCCTGTTTAAAACGAGTGAAGACACACCTACGGAACACCTGTAAACAAGAGAGACTTACTGACCTGTCAATAATTTCTATGGAGTCATCAGTAATACAGGAGTTGAAGAGCAAAGGAACATTATATGATGCCGTCATTGATACATTCTCAGCATTGAAGGATAGGAGGGTTGACCTTCTGTCGTAGGTAGGTAGTAATAGCTAGCTTTCCACCCACCCATTGCTGCTGTTCTATTTTGTTTTATATTGTGTTGCTAATCTGTTCATAGTAGTGGTACATATTTACAACAGTTGGTTGCATGGTTTTAGTATATAAATATTTATTTTCAACATTGTTCAAGAGAGGCAGGCCCACGTATACTATATACTTTGTACTAAATACTATATAATAAGCTTAAAAAAAGAAAACCACCTATAAGACCTGAATTAGTTTCTATCTTTATGGCGTGTAATGTTAAAGGTGGCTTTTATAAGGTTGAGTGTCCCAGGTATCATTAAACAGGGTATCTCTACGCTCGCAATAAGGGAATGTCTTGTGACGAATTGCTCATTTCCTTGTGGAAAATAATTTGTAATAGGAAATCAGGCATGTTATATTTCCTTCATGGTACCCCCGTTAGGATAAAACAGAAAAGGCTGATTTGGAATAATTATTCACAACACACAAAAAAATCTGTTTGCCTGCTGCCTAAGATTTCATTAAATATATCGTAGTGAATACATACTGTATATCATAATTCACCTCCACCTATGTTGTTAAGTGTTGTTCTAGAATCTACACTGTTGTATGCATATCGTTTACTCTGTCTTGGTTGTTCAGGGATTGCTGTCCCATTAAATGTTTAACGATTAGGTTTTCTAACGAAATAAACGAGTCACGCATTTGTGAGCGCAATGTGAGAAATTGTCTCTTTCCATTTAATGCAATTTCCACAATATTATATTTATATGATTGATTTAGATGATATGTGTCATTGACCCTGCACGCTGCCATGCATTACATTTAAGCAGCACGCACCATGAATGAAGTTTACTTCATGAAGTTGAACTTTGTCTACACGTTAAAAGTTTAGGAAGATTGCACTCTGCTGATATACTGTTAGGCGTCTAGTTTATTTTAGTTATTATCCTCTCCCAAATGACGCGTTATGCGAGTATGTTTTTTTTACAGTTGTGTAGGCCTACGCTTTAGAAAAGACATGCATGTGCGTTTCCACTGCGCACATTCATGAATGGGCTTCTTCTACTGGGCTAGCTTTATCCCATTAGCTATAGCTTAGCTATCGAGTTTGTCCCCCAAAAATTAAGACTTTAATCAATAAAATAAATCAAGATTACATTATGGAATTAAAAAAAAAAGAGTAAATTAGTTATAAAGAGGCCCACCGTTGTTTTTTCCTAATTGTATAACCTGAATAGCACCAGTTTCTATTTAAATAGTCTTATTTAAATAATTGCTTTTAAATTGACTACTAAATCTGTTTAGTTTAAGCTTGCATCGTAATTTGTTCCAATTTGTTGTTTTTGCCTGAGTGATTAAATAGAGTGAATATTCACTGGAATAAAGGAAGATACAGCTATCTGTCTCCCCCCTCCCATTCTCTCCGCCTGTGTCTCTCCCCCCGCCGTCTATCTCCCTGTCCGTTTATCTCCCTGTCTGTCTGTCTCCCCATCTATCTGTCTCCCCTTCTCCCTCTCTCTCCCTCTATATACAGTATACTCTTTTCACCTGACAGCGAGCTAAACACTGTTTGTGGTTTCCGACTGACAGAACCCTGATAAATGTTGTCTAAGACGCCAGAGCACAACCCCATTCCCCCGTTCCCAGTTCCCGCGCAGGAATCGATGAATCCCATTCCCCTTATCCCTTATTATTAATATTTGGGGGAGATAATCCCCTGGTATGCACTTTGAGAGGGGGAGGGAGGGGCCAAATCAGCACTATAAACTCTAAACGCGTGCTAGACATATCAATCACCTTTATCAGGGCTATTCGATTAGTTGTTAATGGGGGCCGGTTGGTGGAAATGATCCAGAATAAGGAGCCAGAAAAAAATGTCTATAATTGATGAGCATCACAGCAATAGCTACAGATACTGTAAAACACTACAACGACATACGAGTGCAGATTTTCTTTATTTTCTCAAATAGAGACCAACAGCTTTTAAAAAACAATCCCTATTTGATTAACGTCATAGGCTGCCTGTTAGTGTTTAACAATCTTATCAGTTCAGGAAAAGACAATAGTTTGACGCTGCAACCGCTAATCAAATTAAATAGTTATAGGTTAACTCAAGAGTGCAACAGCTTATCAAAATACAGGTAGTAATAACATCTTATCAAAATACAGGTGGGCCTAGGTTTACTCAAGAGTGCCACTGTTACGCTGGAACAGGGCTTAAACCGGACTCAGATGCAGAGGTGGTCTCCAATGAAAAGTTTTAAGTACACGTTCCAAAAACTCAGGAGTTCCAGACAAAAAGGTAAAACAAGGTACATTCCAAAATCCAAAAAGATACTCTAGTTGTCAAAAAACTCAAAAAGGCGAATATACGATGAACAGAGTAATGTTCTTAGCATAAGCTTACTATGGGCGTATGGACAAAAACTCAGCACAGCAGGAACTGAAAACAAGGTTTAAGTACCTACACTTAATTGGACACATGGTAATCAACAGATTAACCTCAGGTGGCAAACCCAAGATGGCCGAACCCAAACAGAAGCATGAAAACACGAGGTCATAGTAGCCACTAGAGGCCAGCAAAAAAATCCCAAAATTATAACAGCCACAGCTTATCAAAACACATAGTAATAGATTATTTTAAGTGCAACAGTCTTTTCAAAAACAATCCTTATTTAATTAACATTTAACAAAGAAAAAAAAAAGAAAAAATTAACAAAGGCTGACTGTTAGTGACTTGGTCAAATGTGCCGTCTAATGAGAGAAATGGCATTTGTTTGATTTAGCAAGAGCAGTGAAATCGGGAGTATATGACGTCACGGCAATATGCATACTGTGGTGCAGGTGCTCGGCAGTGAGGGATGCGCGATTACTATTTTAATGGCATTTATGTGTGAGAATGCGGATTCGCACTTGTAAGTTGATCCAAACATAGTGAGGACTAAAAGTGCAAGACGCCTTGAATTAGGGAATTTATGGTGGCTGACTTCACGAATCCAGAACTTTTCCGAACCTGCCAGCTGTAATGACTGTCGCAGGTCAGCTGATGACTGAGTTCCAGTTGTAAACACGCCTCGTTTAATGACACAACCAGCTCCTTTGCTTTCACTGCAAACTCCCCACAATGTCCACACAGAAGGGGTCGTTCACAAATCCCATCACTTCAGTGGGATACTGAAATTTTCAAACCTCATTGCAAAGTTGGTTTTCAATGCATTATCAATCCTGCCATTGCCTCAGTGGTTTGTAGGTGAACAATGCAGTGCACAATGCTGGGAAAAGAAGCATTTGTGCAGAACATAGATCAGCAGAAAAAAGTGCCAGCCTTTTTTGAAAAGCCTTGAGGCTCTCCACAAGTTGCGCGACTGTTTTATCTCTGCCCTGCAGCTCCGTATAGAGTAGGTTCAGGTGGTGAAAGACGTCGCTCAAAAATCAAACGGCTGCGTGAAACTCTGCATTTTCCATTAGACACAGAAAAGTGTGAGCTTTTTTCTGCTTTGAATTACGGGGAAACGTCAGGATTAAGTTTGCAAAATCATTTCAACGCATTCCCTGGCGTAAAAGGCAGTGCTGTAAGCTAGACGTAGAACGAATGAAGTTAATAATTGCCATGACAGTCCATGGTCTCTTTTAACTCACACTTAGTTTTGCACACAGGAGGCTTTGGTGGAAACGACAATGCAGCGATCTCTGCTGTGGCGCCACATCTGCCACATAACCAGCATATTGATACGCTCCAACCCCAACTGGTTCTTCTTTCTGAAGAATGAAATTACTTTTTCAAAAAGTATCTCATATGTCGTGTGTCCATCCAGTGGAATTAATCCAAGTAGACCCTCACAAAAGCACTCACCCTCAAAAATTCTGTCGGTTGATTCATCAACAGCTAGCGACATCACCTTTGCTTTTTTGAATTTGTCCAAAAGAGTCTCAAAAACATCCGATGCAAGGGTCTCTACTCTCCTTGATGTTGAAGTGTCAGAGATGGGAATTTTCTTGATTGAACCAATCACGCCGTTTCGGGTTTTCTAATCTGTAACCACCTCCTTGATCGATGCAAGCATACACTCTTTGACGGTCTCAGCATCTGTAAACGGCCTTCTTTTTGCCTAATGTCCAGGTGACTCGTAGTGATGCTGATGTTGCTCTCTCTTGTTCTGAACAAGGGTTTAGGGTTCGGCGTCTGTGTTCATAGCATGAAGTTAGCCCCAAAATCTTCTGGCGGCGAGCATCAGAGCCCAGTGGGAAAGTGGTGTCAAAGTTAGCATGATTTATCTTAAAATGCCTTCTCAGTTCTTCACACACCAATATACACTCGCTGCAGAGTAAACACACAGGCTTCCCAGTGGTAAATCCAAACAAATACTTCTGTGTTGAATTGTCTGTTTTCTGAGTATACATTTCGCTTTTTCAGAGTAGAAAGCGACATTGTGTTGATTCAACCAGGCAGAACGATCATCAAAACAACATTAGGCACGAACTTTGAAGCGGAGCACGCCAAGCAATTGAGAGGAGCAATGTAATGTTGTTGTTTTTTGCAGTTAAAAAAACAACCTTTTTTCACTAAAAGGGCCCGTAAATATTCCTCCGCGGGCTGAGACCGGCCCGGGGGCCGCCAATTGAATAGCTCTGACCAATACCCTCATTGATATTTTTGTTACACCTAGTAGTTTCTGGTTTAATATAAACACTGCTCAGTGTAGTCCGGAAGTTTTGGTTTTGTAAAACTGACACTAGTGTAGGGTATTATTAACACTACTCAGTGTTGGCCAGTGTTGTTTTCAACTTGTTAGTGTTGAATTAACTCTGGCTGAGTGTAAAATCATTAACCCTTTTAAAAGTGTCAACCTAACACTTTAAAAGAGTGGATGCATAAAGACACTTTCTAAGTGTTCATTTTGACACTCTCAGAGTTAATTCAACACTAGCGATATTGCTGTATAAAATCGATTACAGGAGGGGTTATTGCGTGTAAGATGGCTGGATTTAAAAAAAAATTATTTTAGTTATTTATGGATCATGACGCTAAGACAGTAACCCAAAGGATGGTATGCAAGAGTAAAGTAATTATTTCCAGCATGGTCCTTTGTTATGGATGATCTGTTATCGACCCCTAAGGATTTAGGATTGCAATTGTGCGAATACTAAAGATGACCCTCCCCTCCCCTCCCTCCCTCCTCCCCCCTCTCCCTGTCTCCCCCCTCCCCTCCCAAATGAACAATCAGAATGTTGTGGACCCCCTCCCCCAGCCAAAACCACAATGCAAAAGAAAAGACAAATAAATTCACTAAATATTGTGTATTTGATGGTAGGCACAGCAAAAATGCGAAACATTCTCTTAAAGACAAGTTCAGCATGGAGTCACACGAAAATAGAGCATGGGACAATAAGCATTTGGTCATCAGTGTCATTTGAAAATTGATTGTCATACGGCATGTAGTAAATCAGATCATCTACACAGGTCAGTGTTAAGACATTGTTTTTCTCCTCAATGCTAAATGCTTTAAAGTGATAATCAAAATGCATTGTTGAGACTTACAAGTTAGAAGATAAGCCCTGTCATCTTTTACAATAACACAGACAATCCTGCTGAACAAAGGTCTCTCAGTTTCAACACCAGAACATGTGCAAGACAAATCGAAAGTTTGATTCAGTGCCTCACTGCCCTCTAAACTGCTGACCAAGACTTCAGTAATGGGGCCAAATTGGAATCTTTTAAAATAAAAACCCTTAAAAATGAAAAGCCAACTGATTCTGATGTCTCTTTGCCAGTGTTTTTGTTATGTTTTAAAGTTCTTTACATACCTTTTGAAAGTTGTCCTTCCCTTCGAACCTCATGCACCACATTTGTAATAGTGGCCCAATCTTCCTAATACACCTTGGGTAATGTATCATGTATAATGTATCATGCTCCCTCCATCATGGGTAATGTATCATCTTGGGTAATGTAAAATAGCAAGTCATACCATGGGTGAGTAGGTGAAAAGACAACGTTCATGATTTGTACTACGAGGAGCAGCATGTTCCAGCAGCTATCATCCCTCCTAACCAAATTTCCAAACATCAATGGGGTATTGTTCAAGAGGCACCATGACTGAATAGCACTGAGGCCAAGATTGTCGCTATCATCGTCCAGTTTTACCCCACTTGGCCTGTTTTTTTCTCTGTGTAAATCCAAAGTTAAAGCTCATGATTCTTTCTGACAATGAGCTTACAGATATTGAGTTCTTTATCAAGTACTGAAACACAAGCTTCAACTCGTACTGCAGCATTCCTTCGAGTAGATTGTGCATTATATCTACTGCATAGTTTTCTGAAGTTTATAACCGCTTGGAGGGAATTGAGAGGACATACTTTTTTCACACCAAATGTTGAGGCCAAAGCTGGATTTTGTTGAACGGCAGCACAGTGGTCTGAATGAAGGGCTTTGAACTTAGTTAAACCTAGATGATCTTCACTGAAAACTGATTGCATCTCTCCCTTTTCAGAGAAACAAAAGCGACAACTGTACGTTGCACTGAATGAATCGACAAAACCAAAAAGGCCATGTATAGCCAAGTTGTCACCTGTAACCTGAAAGACTGAACCTTTCAAAGCTGTGGGTTTAATGGGCACCTGCCATCCTACGGCCTCTACTTCTTTAAATCATTGAGAAGTGGCTTTAAAATGGGATCAAACCCATATTTCCTCTCAGTGAAAGAAGGTGTATGTTCATCAACACAGAATTAAGCTTCTAGGACAGATTTCTCAAGATAAAAATAGCCAAGTTTGTGCACTCCCTTTTTTGAGCCTAATGGATTAGCAGTCTCAACATCATCGTAATAGAGCTGTATCTCCAAAGCATTTCCTTGTTGTGAAAATAAAATGTGGTTCCCAAAGTAGGAGCCATCATTTACATCTCTGTAAAAACCCTCCTGATGTGGTTTAGTTTTTTGCAAACTGTCACAAAATTCCTCGTTCCTATAAATAGATGAAAGAGACCCCATGATGGGTACATAATGTGGCGACCCGGTCCCGGGAATCTCTGTCTCTCTTGAATTACCACATGTCAGGGACCGTTTTAGGCCAAAAGAGGCATTTATTCAATGGTAAACTGAGACGCGTGGAATTGCACCCAACACAGGTATAAACGAAAATAATAATGGTGGCTCCATGAGCCACTGGAGAGTGTCAGTAACTGTCTTTACGGAACGGCCGGTCTCCTCCCAAGATGCGGGAGATCGTTTCCCTCTGGTGATCCAGTTCAGCGTCGCGTTCGGCGTATGTTTACGCCCAGTGGTTAAAT
Source organism: Melanogrammus aeglefinus (assembly GCA_900291075.1). Taxonomy (NCBI): domain Eukaryota; kingdom Metazoa; phylum Chordata; class Actinopteri; order Gadiformes; family Gadidae; genus Melanogrammus; species Melanogrammus aeglefinus. The sequence continues at coordinate 10,711 of OLKM01003577.1, read as the reverse complement.
TGGGATTTTCTATGTGGGGGGGCTCTGATCCGGAGAGGCCGCCGCTCCCCATACGCAGAGTACGCAGAGCCAAAATTAAGGTTGCAAAAAAAAAAATCCATGATATTCGTTATATTAGTACATTAAAGAAATTACCATTTTTTATATGTTGCTTAATATGTAACGGTCTCCGACTGCAATGAAGCACGCGCACGAGCCGAGCAGGGGGGGCGTGGCTTTTGTGATTCCTGATTGGATGGAGGGGAGGGTGTGCAATTCGAAAAATAAATCGTTAGTCCAGTAAATCCAGCCGCCCGGGATTGTACCTTTAAAGGCTAGCCGATAGGCTACGTCACCATCATGTTAACGCGGGCTTTTAAATCTAACCTGCTGTGTAGCTGTGTTGCGCGCGCTCTCTGTCTCTAACTCTCTGTCTCTAAAGCCTGCCACACACATAAAGATTTTATAAATGTCAACCGATTTTTTATCTGTGAGAGACCCCACACATGAAGATAAAAAAATCTGTGATTTAACACTTGATCGTATTGTGTGTGGTGTCCTGCGATATTCCAAACACAGCACACCTCACACATTAAGATTTGTCAATGGGGACTCCCGATTGTCGGCTTCCCCCCCACACAAAACGATTTGACACCACAACGTTCTCCGCCGACAATCGTAAATATTGAACATGTTTAATATTTACGACTGTCGGCGCCGACTGATTTCGGAGCCGATTGTCGGCCGAATTTCACTCTTAACACCACACACTCAAGAGAATCTTATAAAATAATCTTAAGAGCTTAAGATAATCGGGCGATGTCTGTCCGTGGTCGGAAGGGGGAAAATCGGGGCAAAATCAGCCCGATTATCTTATGTGTGTGCCAGGCATTATGTTAATTTTTCCTGCTTAATGAAAATGCAAGCCCATATCTAATGATATTAGCCTATTGGTTTAATTTAGTTTCTCTTACCTCGCCATTCACCTGTCTACTACGATAATTATGTCTGATGATGACCGTTAGAATGATTTGACGTTGTGTTGTCTGATCTGGGGGGAGGAGGAGCTGCTGCGCAAGTTTCGTGCGCGATATGCCTACTTCTCAAACTTGCTCCAGATGTCTAGGCCAGCCTATCCCTACTCCATTATTTAGAATTGTGTTTTAAAACAACATAGATTTGCAATGGAAAAGTTGTAAATGAGTAGGACAACATTGCTCGTGATGGACTAGGCAGACTGCCAAAATCGGCTGGAGCTGATCTGCTGCGCAGAACTCCAGACCCGGCCGCTTATGTGCCGGGGCTCCGCCCCGGACAGCCCCGGCCCAATTTAACCTCTGTTTACGCCGTCCGAGTGCGTGTGCTCCAGGCGAGTGCTGGGCGACCGGCCGTTAAGTCCTTCTGACGTTCCGGATGATGGAGTTTCCCCGGTCACGCCGTGCTTCCAGCTCCCTTTTTCCCCTGAGAAGGCACAACACATGTAGCCTTTTATTGGTATCTGGCAATTCTCTTCCTCTGCCACAGGTGTCCTCCATTGTGCTGATTAGGGTTGCGTAATGGACGCTCTCTGGTGCAAGCTGGTGGACATCGGTGCTCCTCTGGGCCAATTGGGGCACGGTGCTGGGACCGGGTGGCTACCATACATGAACTTGGCGTTTACAAGAACTTGCCTGTATGTTCCTGTTCTATCTCTGTGTGTATCAAAACGCACACCAAGAATATACTTCACTGGTTCCACTATTTTCCATTTTTCTTCTTAAGGCTTCTTTCGTTTAGATTCTGTGTTAAGAGATGAAAATGGATTTCCAAGCTGACCAAAACAATCCTGAAGTTTTTCTGGTGTTTCTCTGCATGCTTCAGATGACAAACATTCAACAACAGCTTATTTTGCATGGGCATGGATGTCATTGACCAGTTCCTCCATTGAACCAACTAAACACTGCACAGTACTTTCAGGAACTCATGAGGCTTGCAGTTTTTCCATTGGAATGGGTGTAGCGAGGAATCCTCCCTCTCCTCCTCTTTGGACTCCCTCTGTCCCTTCCACTCCAGACCTGCGCGATCCTCACCCCCCCCCCCCCCCGCCCCCTCCCCCCTCCTTGGCTGTCCAAATCTCTGCGGATCTATAGAGCAGAGTTGCGGGCAACTGAGAGGAAATGGAAGAGATCAGACTGTCCTAATGACAGATTTCTTCTCTGATTTCACCTCCACTGTGTCAACAGTCAAATCTGCCTTTAACCGCACCAAAATCAACTCCTCCACCTCATACCCCAGGAAACGGTTTTCCTTGTTCTCTTCCCTCCTCAACCCTCCCTCCCCTCCACCTCCTTCCTGCCTCACTGCTGATGACTTCATAACCTACTTTACCCAGAAGGTATAGGACATTAGCTCCTTTTATCCCTGCCTCCGTCCTCCCTCCTCCCATTCCCACCTCTGTCTTTACCCAATTTATCCATCTCACCTCCGACGAGGTCAACAGAATAATAAAATCTAATGCCACCCCCTGCCCCCTTGACACTATCCCTTCCGCTCTCCTCCAGGTTGTCTCAAGCGACATCCTGCCATTTCTCACCGCACTTTTTAACTCCTCCCTCACTTCAGGCACTGTTTCAGCGTCTTTCAAGACTGCCAGAATAAAGCCTCTCCTCAAAAAACCGACCCTTGATACCACCGACATCCAGAACTACAGACCGGTATCTCTTCTTTCATTCCTCTCTAAAACACTGTAACGGGCCATCGCTAACCAACTGTCCTCCTATCTCTCATCTAACAACCTGCTTGACCCTCAACAGTCAGGCTTCAAGAAGGAACACTCCACTGAGATGGCTCTCCTCGCGGTGACTGAGTTCCTCCGTGCTGCCAGAGCCTCGTCCCTCTTATCGGTTCCCATTCTCCTCGACCTGCATTTGACACGGTGAACCATCAGCTCCTCCTTGCCACTCTCGCTGAACTTGGCATTGCTGAATCTGCCCTTTCCTGGTTCACATCCTACTTGACGAATCGCACTTAAGGGGTAACATGGAATGGCTCCTTGTTCAAACCTTGCATGCTTGAAAGGGTGTCCCTCAATGCTCGGTACTTGGCCTCTTCTGTTCTCTCTCTAAACCAGATCTCTGGGCTCTGTAATTACATCACACAGCTTTTCCTATCACTGCTATGCTGATGACACATAACATCTTTACTTTACTGACAGCGATATATTGTTTCACTTCTTATGACAAATGTACTCATTGTGAGTCTCTTTGGATAAAGGCGTCTGCTAAATGCCCGAAATGTAAATGTAGTGACAGTCACAGGAGGATCAACATTAAATGGTTGTGAACAGAAGCTTCAACATTGTCAGCCACATAAATTCCGTTCAGGTGAGTTTCTCGGCAGGCAGCCGAGACCACCTCAGAGTTAAATGGTACTACGAAGCTCACTTAGGATTCGATTAGTCGAGCCGGTTTTCTGCTCTAGGTTCATGCCACGTTAAGCAACTCTAGGGCCATCTTAAAGTGGAAATGAAGCAAAAAAATAAAACATGTCTATAGCACTAGTTAAATATTTAAATATACCATAAATACAAATCAATTCGGAAATATGACCCGTTATTCAGAATAAAGCACAAACAAGTTGCATTAATTATAACGTTTTCAGCCATGTGCGCCGCCATCTCTGTTTTCAGAATACGATGACGTCACGAGAATGGTTGGTAACGTTCTACATAGTGGCTCATAGCCTCACAGGTAGCTTTACTGCCTCAAACAAAATGGATATTGACGAATGGGATAGACCCACCAATGAGGCCAGCCATCCAATTGCCTATGCTTTTGAGCCAGTAAGAGCAGTGGGAGTTTTAGTGCCCCAACAGAGCCTGAATATGGAGGAGAAATAGATGAAGGCGAGAGAGACGTATCTGAGCGCACAGGAAACAATCTGTGGTGCTTATGTGGGGTTTGTGTCCCTATGTCCACTGACATGGAGAGTGTCTGCTGCCATGAAATGAACCTGGGACATCATCTCATCAAAACAGATGTATCACGTCCAATCCGACGTGCCAAATGCTGTCATTAGAGCGAGACGTGTTAGAGGTTGCAATGCTGTCGCTGAGGTATCTGACCAGTTTGCCGACTCCAGTTTGCCGAATCCCAGTTTGCCGACTGTTTATGTGAATGGGTGTATCACATAGCCTAGTCGGCACACGAAAAACCCACATTGCCGACAATAATAAACTACGGAAAATCGTACTTTAATAAATTGTTTCTATTGTCTAAGATACCTTGGTGTTTTCTAATGTCTTTTTCATACGCAAAAACAACTGTTGGTCCATCCATTATAAAAAGTAAATAGTTTGTCAGCAATGTAATATTAATCTTAACCAAATGGTAAGTGGTAGAGAAAACAATCCATGTTACCCCTTATAAACTAGTCTGTAGTCACCCCTCCCAGATAAGCGCGACTTCCACCGCTTTGATTTTGGGGGAAATACATCAAAGAAGCCGCGATTCATGATGCGCTTCGCGCTATGCATAAAAGAAACGACATACTATTGTAACTAGTTTTATTATTGTCGGCAATGTGGGTTTTTCGTGTGCCGACTAGGCTATGTGATACACCCATTCACATAGCCAGTCGGCGAACTGGGATTCGGCAAACTGGCCTAGAACCGTCGCTTGAGGGACATCCGAGCCGAAACACTGGAGCGCCCAATAAACAGCAGGTAAACTAACACACAGTCTTGGACAGGTTGTGCGGAGGGAGTAGGGGACTACACTGATCACCTCAGACTCACAATTTTTTTACACCCATACCTCAGTTATTCTGCAATGTATTATCATGGTAGAAGCTGCGATACAGTACTAGCATAGCATAACATAACAAGCACATACTGTAGCTGTACCCAGCTGTACCCACAACAGGATCGCAAGGATCTGCTAATAGTTTACACTTCTAATTGAGCGAAACAAATGCAATCATCGATACAACTCCATGACAAAAAGAAACCTCTTACTCACACATTAGAAGTTCGCACCACCGAGTTTATTCACCAATTCATGAAACTGCATTTTCAGAACGCGGTAATCCACAAGTTATGCACTTCGGCGAGAACATCCAAACACGTTATTGCGACTGAACAGGAAGTTAAATCGAATAAAGTCCTGTCTCTGATATGCCTACAGGATACATTACGGCGGCCCTTGTTCTTTTACAAACACACAAAAACAAACATCAACAGAAAATTGCGTAGGCATATTGAAATTAAAGTGAACGTCCGCTTTGGTTATATTCTGTCAGTTAGAATGTAAATTACTCATGACAGGCTTTGCCTACTTTACGCTACTCTACGCTACTCATTCTAACACACATACTATATATATATATATATATATATATATATATATATATATATATATATATATATATATATATATATATATATATATATATATGTATGGAGGAGATAATGTTGTTTACAGCAATGAAAAGTAGTAAACGGGTGCAGCAGCTGGGCTACCACATCATTTCATGATACAATTAATTGTCGTGCCATTTATTTCCAATAACAATGGATTATTTTTGCGATGGATTAGAAATTATCAAGAGCATGGAGCGAGCTAGTCTGCAAACAAGACAATCTTCAAACAGTGAGTGTACTCATTTCTCTGTTTCTCTAGTAGTAGAAGCTATACGTTTACTGTTCGTTCCTCTGCCTGGCAAGCGCGTTTCTGCGCTCTTTCTCTGCGCATAAGAGCAGCGCCCGGGTCCGATGTGACAGGTCTGTCCGTGTCTCCAGCACTATAGCCACTAAAATTAAAAATTGTTGGCACAGCATCTGGCTTCAGGCGATTGGTGGGACGGCGAACAAATCTCCCATCTTCAGCAAAAGCTCCCTCTTCAACGTAATCAGCCTCTATAAAGTGGTCGCTACATACTCTCTGCCCTGGTCCCTTTGGGGGGCTGAGGCGTTTCAACGCAATTAACCATTTTTGGAGCAGTTTAGGCTTCTGTACAGGAATAACATGGAAATGAACTATTTCACCACTCTTTTACCCGATAATACTCGTTTGAACAGCCAGGGTCAACACAAAATGAATTCTTCTTCCAAGATTTGCCATGGTTATCTGAAAGCACCAACCATTCTGATGACGTCAGGCCTGCTTTTTTAAAACATGGCCGCGCCCTAGTGGCGAAAGTCGTTGTCAACTTGTCATTTTCCAGTGAAACTACTTGAATTTCAGGTTTAATGAAAATACATGTATTTTCAAAAATGAAAAAGCAACCAAAAAATGGTCACAGTTCTCATTGCTTCATTTCCACTTTAAAAAATGGACCTGGATTTCTTGATCTCGCAGAGTTGCGCTGCACAGTCTTCAGCCTCCATGCCAGGTTACCAGAACAATTCTGGTGATCATAGAAATGCTCCTGTAGATCACATTGCAGCAAAAAAAAAAAACGTTGCCTAGTTTAGCTGATTCATGCGTTTAATTCAATGCATTGAAGCACTGAAGCATGGATATGTATACTTGCCTAACCATTCTTTGAATCCAGGTCCTTCAAATTTGGGAGCAAGGTTGTAATTCCAAGTACAGCACACTGAGGACATTTACTGGAGGGATCATCCTGCAAAAAGTTAGATGCATTACAAAAATCAAGTGGCTGAAAAAAGGTTTAATTGTAGGCTGTGATAGATTTTTTTATTTATAAGTTGACTTTTCCGGTAATGGTATGTTTTGAAATAGTAAAACATGTAAAGGACATAGTAAAACTCTGGCTGCATATTTAAGACCTGGGCTATGCACCACAAAGGCTTTGTGAATTTGCTATATACATTTTGCTTTTGTTGTGCTGTTGTCGATATTAATGTTATTCAATATTACTGTCATCATGATATAGAAATATATATTTGACACTTCAACGCATAGATAATTGTAAGACATTAAATTACGAACATTGGTAAAATCAAAATATGTTTTTAAGTGTGTATTACTTACCCATGGCTCTCTACCATGTCAGCCACAGCTATATTGATCATCCTTCTTCTTGTACAATCTGACACTCTTTCTTTTCTCATATTCTATGATTATTTTTCACAATCCAGCTTTGTATGCAGGGCTGCACTGACAATCTGAAACAACAATTGCCTAGCATTCAGACATTTCAGGTAGACGACATATTCTGATGGGGTTAGACCAATACATTTCTCATCTGCCGTGTTGCCCCTTTGCAGAGAATATTCCATTTGAGCACTCCTTCCTGGGATGAATTTTCTTTTTAAAAATAATCATTAATTCAGGGCTATTCAATTGGCGGCCCCCGGGCCGGACTCAGCCCGCGGAGGAATATTTACGGGCCCTTTTAGTGAAAAAAAGTTGTTTTTTAATTAATTCAGCTCAATTAAAATCTATCAGACCTTAGTTTAAAGATGACTTGCATCTAGAGCACTGCTGCTGTCACGGGGTCCTTCAATCAGCCATTTTCTTTGACCTGTAGTTTTGTTCAAGAGGAAAACGCAACGAACGATAAAAGGGACTCATCTCATTGTTTCCCATATATAGACCAATGAACACAGAGCGCCCGAAATTGATTCTGCTTTTTTTATTTATTTTTTCACGATTTTGAAATATAAATATCGTTCCGTTCATTCATCTCCCGATAGTACTCTCTCTGTCATTCTCGTTCACACACGCACACAGAGACGAGTGCGCATACATGCCAATGTCGCGCGGGTACACTACCACTTATTGGATAAACCCACGTATCACTGATACACTGCTGCACACGCACTGACAGCAGATTCGTCCGCGCCTCCTCTCAACGCGCCTACAAAGGAAAACGCGAAGCAGCGGGATATCTGCGATTAATGTGAAAGGCGGTTTTAGTTTATATATATTACATACGGTTTTAGTTCCCCAGCCCGTTGTGCCGGCGATTTGAATTCGCTCTGCAGCAGGGGCTGAAGGTCGGGAAGTGGGGCGATCCACTTTGAAATGTATTTCATGAGCAATTGCTAGATTACGCAAATGAGCAAACGCGTATTCCCCCCCCCCCCGTCAGACTCCACTACCCCCCCCCCCCCCGTATAAAAATAATGCTCCCGACCCGCTCATTTAAAAATATGCTCTTGATTAGCTTAATCATAGCCTTACGTGAAACTGACATCCCTGAGTCATATGCATTTTCTTTTTTCCCGGTTCCGGTGGCGGCCAGCAACAGTTGCTCTCTCTCATTTCTGCACTTTTAGCTATTTTTTCATTTTTCAAAACTTAATTTTTGTAATCCACTTCCACTTAACTTCAGACTTCGACTTCAAGGTAGAGCTTGTGTAATGTGTGAACCGTGATTTACAGTACTTTTTTCACAGCGAAAAGAGAAAGATCTCGTGTGGACCGCGATTTAGAAAAGTACAAGACACGCCTCCTCCTGCTACAAGTTACGCCTACTACAACAAGTTACACTTCCGTCTTGCAGGACGCAGACAGACCCTACTCTGGTCTGTGGGAAACACTGCATCTCATACTATAAATGAACATCAATAAATGCAAATGCATTTAATGGACCTTAAAGGACCTCTACACTCAGGGCGAACGATTTCGGCCTAGCACGCAAAGTGGTCCCGTTGCCCTTGAGGGTCTACCAGTCCTCCACACTCTGGGCCACTCACTACTTCCCCATGTCCGACAAGGTGAAACATTTCGGCCTCACATGCGACGTGGTCCCGCTGCCCTGGAGGGTCCACAAGACCTCCACACTCACTCACTACACTATTCAGTACGACATGGTCAACCATTTCGGCCTCACATGCGATGTGGTCCCGCTGCTCGTGACATTGCATCTCTGCCTTCACACGCGAAGTGCAGTGGAGCAGTGAATATGTTTATCAACAGTGTTGGGAGTAACGTGTTGAGCGTGTAGCGCAAGAGGCCACTTGGTAGAGATGCGTGCTGCGTGAGTGTACTGCCTGTGATGTGAATGGAACCCTTTGATTGGCCTCACTTACTGACAGCTGACATTAGAGTCGCGGTTTTACTTACCATTCCTCTCGAATGCATCAATCGCTCAGGAATACAGCAGTCTGTCTCCCAGAGCTGCAAGCATCATGGCACATGCAGAGCACCCTAAAAAGCGAAAATATAAAACAAATTTTACTTCAGACTATACAAAGGTTTATCCCTGTATCATTTCAGTTAGAAATAATGATAGTCTGCCGCGCTGCACCGTTTGCAACAGTGACTTCAACATTTCCTACGGTGGTTTAAATGATTGCAGAAGGCATGTTCAGATGAGTTTAAAAACGCGCATTAGAAATGTGTATTGCGATTTCCGGTTTGAGCATGTAGCGAGCAGGCGTATGAGAAGTGGCTCCCGAATTGCTTTTTATTTTCAACCTAATTTTTTCGAAATAAAGTTTGGTAAGTCTTGATTTGATTCAGTGTACTTTGGGAAACATCTTTGCGCGACTAAATGAGTCCAAAGAGACACGGCCGAGGGCAAAGAACTGCCGAAATGGACGAAGATGCTACAAGTGAGGACAACATGGACGCACAAGCTAGCCCAAGCTCAAGGTTACCTGCAGATCTTGCTCAGCTCCACTCAGTGCCTTCTTAACCGACCTCGCACAGTTCAATGGATTCCCTCCTGAAAAAAAGCACTCGGCGCGAGGCACTGGCAAGTGGAGGACTTGGTAGGAATCGCCCCGCGTAGGTCCAATCTGCAAGTTGTCGGAAATCCCGGAGAATCCCGGAGGGCCGGACACAGTTAAGTTCATGACTGAATTTTTTCGAGGAAGTCCTGGGGAAAGAATTCTTCCCGCATCCCGTCATTCACCTCCTGTGCACAACCGAGTGGAACCCAAGCTGACTGCCGACTCCGGCCCCAGCCCCCAAACACGGCCGAGGATATTCTTCGTTCTGTTCCACTCCTTCCAAAAGAGAACACTGCATAATAACTAGGAAACGGAGGAGCAGCTGTTCTTCAGGGAACACAAGGTATTTTTTCATGAGAATGTGTCAGCGCGGACTCGGCAAGAAACAAGCCGCCTTTAAAGAAGTGAAATCCTCCTGTACAAGAAAAGCGTTCAGGTTGTGGCTCTTATCTATCCGGCCGCGCTCCGTTGTTGGCAGTGACAATTAAGCCTCTTTTGGAATGCATTTGAGGTCATCGTTGTTGTTACGGGGGGTGGGTCGTGGTGGGTGGTGGGAACATCGTGTCTCTCTGTATGTGGACGATCTCTTGAATCTATGTAAGCATCCAGGAGCTATGCGCCCTGTAATGTATCACTATTAAACAATTTTGGGTCTTTTTTCTGGCTACAAACTTATTTATCAGATAAGGCGAATGCTTCCCCATTATGATTTTGGCAATGCAAAATCAAACAAGAGTCATTCCCTCTTCCACTTAACTACATTCTGGATTCAAATTATTCTTGGATTATAAACATTACCGTTCTTCACCTCTCTCTTCTTGGAGCTAATTTTACATCCCAAATTAATCAGATGAAAGCTGACTTTCGAAGTTGGAGCAGTCTTCTTCTGAACTATCGCAGGGACTGGCAGCAATTCGTGAAGATGAACGTACTCCAAAATATTGGTCCAAAGCTACCATTTATCCTGACAATTAATCAGTTTTTTTCAAATCATTCAACGCATCTATTACCTCCTTATAATTTGTGATAATAAGTCCAAGAGTTAATAAAGGCTTACTTCAGCGGGGACGCTTCGATGTGGTGGAAAGCTAGCCTCCAGTTTTATTC
>OLKM01003576.1:0-33797 GCA_900291075.1 Melanogrammus aeglefinus | reverse complement strand
GGATCGATCACTACTAGGCCAAGGGTAACGGACGAACTGGCGCCGCTGGTCGAGAACCAGGCTGGAAGTAGGGAAGAGATGATTGCCACTCGTGCCGACAGGTGTGCGAGGATAAAGGAACAGCGCGGCGTCATTGGCCACTAGAGGCGTATTAGATTGGAGCGTAGCAGGGCGCTGCGTGACAATTCTGGGGCCCTGTATGCAAAGAGGGTAACACGGATTCCCTGTGCAGATTGTTGACGAGGGGGGGGGTGGGGGGAGAAGACATGGTCTGTGCGGCTCCTACCACTAGGGGGTGGTAGAAAATTCAAAAGATTTTTTTTTCTCATTCCGGGAGGACAGTACAGAATGCTTTCCAACATTGCTTATATACCACCAAAACCACCAGACATTTAAACTGGCTGATGTGTAGCCTGACATTGGGGTTGTTCCAGTAGTCAGTAAGTGTGTAGATCTTACTGGTTCCATTAACTCAGACCTGTTTCACAAACAAGCCGGTGCAGGCATGTTGATCGCTGTTTCAGACCCTGCATCCCGCTGCTCCCCTAAAGCTGCAGCGGCCTCCCGCAAGTAGCTCCACCACCGTCTTTTCCTCCATTTTCACGTTATTACTATGTACGTCAACCCAGTCAAACCTGGCACAATGCTAGGCATAGAAAAGAAAGTGCCAAGTGATAGGTCGTGGATGATCATGAGCTTTTATTCTGTGTGGGAACACGTTAATATATCCGCAGTGCTGTCCATCTCACGAGCACTCTCTCCAGCAGACCGGAAACACGTTAAATTACGACCTCAGAATCAACATGCCCATTAAACAAATGAAATGAAACAAAAATACACAGACATTTTCAAAACATAAAAATACACAAAAAGAGAGCTCACATATTAGGCAAGGCAAGGCAAGGCAACTTTATTTATATAGCACTTTTCATACACAAGGCAGACTCAAAGTGCTTCACATATAAACATTGTCATACAATAAAATACAATAATAGATAAGTAAAAGAAAACATGCAAAGGAATGAGTAAAATAGAGAAAATAAAGGAAAATTTAAAAAGGCATTTTTGCAAAGTAAAAGAAAACATATTGCAAAGAAATTTAAGTCAATGTATTTAAGATCAAATCAACAGTCTCTCTGGTACCACGTCCCACGTTGGGACTCCACATGCAATTTCTTTTCTAGGACTCTAACCCAGATTTCTAGGACTCTAACCCAGACACACGTCCGGGGACTCTAACCACAAACCATAGGCCTTATTCCTGGGACTCCAACACACACACACAACTCAGGAGGACTCTACCCCTTGAGGCCTATCCTTATTCTGGGACTCCAACCCAGACACAAGGTCGGGACTCTAACCTTAACCCACCTCTTAGCTGGACCCTAAAGGAACTTTCTCTGGGACTCCAACTGCCTGGACTCTATTCTAGGACTCTAACCCAGATCCAGGACTCTAACCCAGACACAAGTCGGGGACCTCTAACCACAAACTAATGGCCTTATTCTGGGACTCCAACACAGACAGACGGCGGACCCCTACCCAGACAGTACTCTTTTTCTCTCGGGACTCCAACCGACTAAAGGAACTTCGTCCTTTCTCTGGGACTCAAACCCAGATTTCTAGGACTCTAACCCACCAGACAGAACTTGGGTCTCAAACCCCTTGTCCTTTCTCTCTGGTTCATTCAGATCATGTATCTTTCTGGTAAAAATAACATTGTCATTACAATAAAATAAAATAATAGATAAGTAAAAGAAAAACATATGCAAAGAAATGGGTAAAATAGAAAAAAGGCATTTTAGTATTAAAATAGGAAAATAAAGGCAAAGTTAAAAAAGCTTTTTAGGAAAGTGCAATGTATTATAAGATTTTAGCAGAAAGCTATAGCAAACATAAAAGTCTTCAGTCTTGTTTTAAAGGTGCTCAGAGTTGGGACAAGTCTTAAATCCTCTGGGAGTTTATTCCAGCTATTTGTTGCATAGTAACTAAATCCTGCTTTCCTATGTTTTGTGTTTACTCTGGGGATAATTAACAGATTGGTCTCAGAGGATCTTAGTGGTCTAGAAGGCTGATGTAGTGGAAGCATATCAGTTAAATATTTTGGGCCTAAACCATGTAGGGATTTATAGGTTAGCAACATGATTTTAAAATCAATTCTCTGACCTACAGGAAGCCAATGTAACGACTTCAGAATTGGTGTAATATGATCAAATTTTTTTGGTCTTTGTTAGAACTCTAGCAGCAGGCATTCTGAACAAGCTGAAGCTTCCTCAGAGTTTGTTTTGGGAGACCTTGTGAGGAGACCATTGCAGTAATCAAGCTTACTAGTGATAAAGGCATGTACATGTTTTTTGTACAAGTCTTCGGTGGACATGAGCCCTCTAAGTCTTGCTACATTTTTAAGGTGATAATATGCCGATTTTGTAACTGATTTGATGTGACTTTCAAAATGTAAATCTGAATCCATGATAACCCCTAGATTTCTGGCTTTGATTGAGGTTTTCAGGGACAGAGAGTGAAGGTGTTGGGTTACTTTAAGCCTTTCCGTTTTAGAACCAAATACAATTTATCTCTGTTTTTGTTCCTCATTTAGTTTGAAGGAAATTTCGGCACATCCATTCCTTCACTTGCTCAATGCACTGGCACAGCAAGATCTATGGGCCCGATAGTATTCGTTATTTGGTGATAGCGATACATAGATTTGCGTGTCATCAGCATAGCAATGATGGTCAATATTGTTATTTTGCATGATTTGTCCTAGTGGGAGCATGTAGATGTTGAATAAAGAGGGTCCTAAGATCGAACCTTGTGGGACTCCACATGTCACGTTGGTTGATTCTGATACAAAGTCGCCAATGGAAACAAAGTAGTTCCTATTTTATAGGTAGGACCTGAACCAATTTAAGACAGTGCCTGAAAGCCCCACCCAGTTTTCTAACCTTTCCAGAAGTAATGTATGGTCTACAGTGTCGAATGCAGCACTGAGGTCAAGTAGCATTAGTATTGAGGTTTTGCCAGAGTCTGTGTTAAGACGGATGTCGTTTACAACTTTAATAAGGGCGGTCTCAGTGCTGTGCAGGGGTCGAAATCCTGATTGGAAGGTGTCATAGCAACCAGTTGATGCCAGGAAGTGATTTAGTTGCTGGAGGACAACTTTCTCAATGATTTTACTTATGAAGGGTAGATTTGATATTGGTCTGTAGTTGTTAATAATAGAGGCATGTAGGCTCCGCTTTTTTTTAAAAGGGGTTTTATATAACTGCAGTTTTCAAAGCTTTTGGGAACTTGCCTGACTGGAGAGAGTTGGTTAACTATCTGCAATTATGCCTACTGCTAGGCAGTCAGTCGAAAACATTCTTAAAGAGGTTGGTAGGGTATAGTATCAAGGCAAAAAGGTGGGATGGCTTTAGTTGTGTCACAGTTTACCACAAGATTTTTGAGAGTCTATAACATTAAAGCATGCCATCCTTGCCACGTATATTTTTGCCCTGAACAGGGTGGTAGTCCAACATTTTTGTTTGACGTGGAGATATTTGATGGCCGCGTCTGATACCTTCAATTTTATCAATATAAAAAGCTGCAAATTCATTGCATTTCTGCGTGGAATGGAGAATCAGTGTGGAATTTCTGTTGGGGGGTTTGGTCAGTCTGTCAACAGTTGCAAATAGGGTTTTTGCATTATTAGTGTTGGTTTTAATTGATTATTGGAGAAAAATGTTTCTCTAGCATTTTTTTAAGTCTAAATTGTAGGCAGGGAGGCTCTCTTTATAAATATCATGGTGAATATGAAGTTTTGTTTTACGCCAGATGCGTTCAACCTTCCTGCATTCCTTTTTCTGTGCTGTTACAGAAGCAGCTTTTCTCCCAGGGTGCCTTTTTGCTTTCCAGAGAAATCGTTTTAACCTTATAAGGTGCAATGACATCTATGATTTTCAAAAATTTTCAAATTAAAGTTTTCTACAAGATCATCAGCAGAAACATTGGTTTAGAGGTGGTAGCAAGGAGATGGCCTTTTTAAAAAGTACATTTAGAATCTTCATTGATATATACCGTTTTTTGACAGTGTGTTTGATTTTGTCTGTATGTCGGGGAATAAAAGATATGTTAAAGAAAACACAACAAAGTTGTCAGACAAGGAAGGATCAGTCACAGAGAGATCAGAAACATTGAGGCCCTTTGTGATAACCAGGTCTAGAGTGTGCCCCTTACAATGAGTAGCCTCTTTCACATGTTGAGACAGTTCAAATGTGTCCAAAATGGTAAAAAGTTTTTTTGCACACTTGTCATTCAAATCATCAGTATGAAAATTGAAGTCACCAGTTATAACTAGACAGTCAAATTCTGTGGAGATGCTAGACAGTAATTCTGTGAATTCATCGAAAAAATTTGCAGAATATGTGGGTGGCCTGTAAATAATTAATAGGAGAACTCTGGGGGAGCATTTCAATACAGCACTAAGGTATTCGAACGATGGAAAATCACCAAATAACATCTGTTTCCCCTGAAATACATTTTTAAATATAGCAGCAACCCCTCCACCTCTTTTTCCAGATCTACATGCATCAAAAAAGTTATAGTCAGGAGGAGCTGTCTCTATCAGAACGGTTGCACTGTTATTTTGTTCCAGCCATGTTTCAGTTAAAAACATAAAATCCAGGTTTGTTTGTTTGAATAAATGATAATAGAATGGTGCTGTTATCAGAAGGCTTGCACTGTTATTTTGTTCCAGCCATGTTTCAGTTAAAAACATAAAATCCAGTTTGTTTTTGGTTTGGAGGCAATAGATATGAGATTTGTGAGGTTAGCAGTGTGTCTAAGTTTCCCTTTGTTTACTCTCTTAGTGGTTACAGCATGAATGCGAAAGTTGCCCTGCTTTGACGTAGGCAACCTTGGGTTCAGCAGATTATGAGAAACTTCCTTTATACTGTGTCTATGGCTGAACCCTTTTTTGTTCTCAAGTAATACTCAGGGACTACTATCAGTACGGGGCGGGGGTGGGGCGCCATCCTCCTGGGTGTTAGCAGTGTTAGCAGCCTGCGGCCATGACGTGGCGATGCTATCATTGACACAGATGCAAGTTTGATGCCAGCAATGTTCCAGATTCTTTTAAATTCGGCTGGAAAATCGCAAAGGGGAGACATCTCGGAGCTGGAGTTGTTGTTGTGTGGCTATGGGAGAGATGAGGCTGGAGGTCATCATCGATGGGGGAATGCAGAGGAGGGGGGTGGCCGTTCCTCGCCAAGCCGACAGCATCAGCGATGGGGGAGGCACAGTGTTGATGGCGTCGGTCGGGGCTGTGTTGCCTCTGCAAGGTATGTGTGGCTCGTCTGGCAGCAGTCTGTCGTGTGGAGGACGTGTTGAGGCGCGGGCGGGTAGTTGTGTGGGGGAGGCTGTAGTCTTGCTTCTTCTCAACCTGTGCTCTGATTGTGGCCTGTGCGTCAGACCATGGCAAGATTGTGGCCTGTGCGTAAAGCGAGAAGAGAAGATTGTCCCTCAACAGTTTTGAGCCTAACCTGTTTGGGTGTAGGCCATCTGCTCTGAAAAGATATTTGCGCCCCCAGAATAAGTTGAAATTGTCAATAAAGTCCCTACCTCTTTCATTGGAGACTCTGGAAAGCCATGTATTCAGTGCAAGTAGACGACTGAATCTGTTTATTCCCCTGTCAACTGTTGGTATGGGTCCACTGATGGAAGACTTGATGTATATTTTGTCCAGTGTATCCAATAGATCAGTGTAATCCCTCTTCAGAAGTTCTGACTGTTCTCTTTGAATATCATTAAATCCTGCATGCACAATAATCTGTGAGATTTTGGGGTTTTCCAATATGATTTTGGCTAGTTTATGGTTGATATCACTAACCATTCCATATGGGAAGATGCATGTTTTGATCTTCTTACCGGTTATATCCTTGATAGTTGAGTCTCCTATAATCAGAGTGTCTGGTTCATCTGCTTTCTCTGAGATGGGCCCTTGTTGGACGGTGGCAGACACACGCAGCGCAGCCGCCTCCGTGGCGACTGGTTGTTTCCGTCTCTGTCCACACTGTCCGTCTCGGACGCATCTCGGGGCTCAGGGGTGCATCGGTGGCAGGCGCGTTCGTGGACTCTTGAAGTGGCAGGAACCGGTTCTTCAGTGGCAGGGTTGATTTGAGTGACGGGCTAATCCGGCTGATACATGTAACTTTAGCTTTGGGTAGCTTAGCATTTGGTGTTGAGTGAACTTGTTGATTTACTTTGGTATGTTGCTTTGGCTTAGCGCCGACTCTGTTCCAGTGAGACGCAGCTGGAACTGTCTCTCTCTTGTCCAGCTTCGGGAAAGATACAGTGTAGCTTTGATCATCTTGCTGTATCTGAGTGAGCTCAGCAAACTCACCCATCGGCACTGTATCCTGTGATAGTCCTTTGCATTTTTCTACTGCTGCTAGTCTCGTTTCAATTAAAGCCAATGTCTGTTTCAGTTTGAAGGCAGTCTGTGCATTTCCCCAGTCTCCGTGCCCTGAGATATCCGAATAACAGAGGCATGTTGGCGATAGGAAAGTCCAAGGCTTTTTCTGCGGTCTGATCCGGGAGTAAAAAGTGCCAAAATGTATTGTTGAATCGAGCGATTGAGGATGACGGAAACAAACTATATACTGTTAGGTAAATAAAATAAGATAAAGTAGATCTGAACGATGAATTAAGTAGTTCTTTCCAATGCCTAGCGGAGCTTCGGGAAACATGACACTCTCTCCCTCCTCTCTCTCCTCTCCTATGATGGCCTACACCCAAACAGGTTAGGCTCAAAACTGTTGAGGGACAATCTTCTCTTCTCGCTTTACGCACAGGCCACTAGTGTGGGAACCAACCTGGTCTCACAGGAATCCGTGAAATGACTACGGACGCGTAACTCAAAATCCGTGGGATCATTACGGAAACACGATTTCCGTAATATGCGCACGGACACAGATCCCCGTTTCAAGGAGCGAGTCGACCACGGGCGCTTAACTCAAACTGAATGGTTTGACATTCCGTTCTGTGGAAGACGAAAAAGGTGCAACCGTGCTCTGGGACACGATTCAATAGATTAATGGTTGTGCGCATGAGCACGAAATCACGTGACATATAGGTGATATATATATCTTTATTTATATCTTTATCTATATATAGATATAGATATAGCCATTTGACGGATCCCTGTGTGACTAGGTCGACTCGCTCGGTGAAACGGGGATCTGTGTCCGTGCGCATATTACGGAAATCGGCGTGTTTCCGTCATGATCCCACGGATTCAGAGTTAAGCGTCCGTAGTCATTTCACGGATTCCTGTGGGACCAGGCAAGTGGGAACACATTAATACTGTATATACGTCAGGGATGTCCGTCTCACGAGCACTCTAACCAAGGGGCCACAAAAGGCGCCAAATCAAACAGACGGCCCAACTGAATATAAAATATGCTTACCAACTGAACAGAGTGTCTTTTTGTCAGAAACAAACAACTCAAAATAATATTATTTATGTTTGTTTTATGTTTTGACCCTGTTTTATAACTTAACACTAATATACCTACATTATCTCCCTCCAGCAGGGCAGCTTGACTGGGGAGGACGGCGCCAAATAAACAGGAGGTGACTACACACAACCCAACGTATTAAAATACAAGCGTTCAAAACAAATATACATTTATACATAAAGGAAAAATAATAAATTAAAGGAATAAAAGGATTCTTGGTGAAACATAACATTAGGATACTATAAATATGCCGGTTACATATAGATCTGTAGATCTATAGATATTTCTCCCAGTCTATTATTTCTGTGTAAATGTTGACACTTTATTTCTTTGTAAATGGCCTTCCAGGAGTTCCCTCCTCAGTTCATTGCTGGATTAGAGCTTCTGAACAGGTAATTGTTGAAGGACTGTGAGATTGGATTTTTGAGAGAATATGGTGACGCCTAAAATAAATGGCAAACAAAACTTGAGGATGCAAAGCAGGCTGTGGACTACGAAGAGAGAGGGTAACTAATGTATGTGTATTGTTATATCATCATTTGGCTGATAATGAGGCAGCTATTACCACCTTCTAGTTTTATTATATTTTATAGGTTCCCAATCTGCTAGTGTTGAGATGTACCCCATTTGGCCTTCAGAGCAGCATAGATATTGTACTGGTCTGGGTGGATCTGAGCAGCAATTCCACTATCCAGTTCAGCTAAACTAATTGAGGATGAATAACTCCAAGAAGCGTGGTGCCGATTAGGAAGGTTTACTCAAATTCAAAAAGTGAAACTGAAACACAAACATAAATATATATCAGTTACAAAACGGAATGCACTCAAAATACAAAAACACAATATAACATTGCAATAACTAAGTGCACGAAAGGTGGAGCTTTACTGCACCTCTCCACGGGCAATAAACAGATATGGAAAACATAGCTGGCGCCATATAAAATGGTACAAATCGATGATCCAACAACCCAAATAATGCTGCTAAGGACCTAACAAGCTGCGGTACTTACAAACATTGCGATCATACAGCTAGCAAGACTAAGAAGGGGGAAGATGCGATTTCTCTAGCGTTAACGTAAGTAATTAGTCAGCGGAATCAGTTCCGGAATGACCACTTCCGGTCCAACCGGAAGTACTAACAAATAAGACGGCTCAATGAACTAAAAGCCTCAGCATAAAAATAAAGTGACGAATAGGGTCCAGAACACTCCCCCCCTGGGGTCTCTAACGAGCCCAGATAAAACCAAAAGTACTAGTCTTGTGGAGAAAGGAGGACCACTTCGGCCACTGGACGGGAGAAGACTCTCTGGGTGCCTTCCTTGACGACTCTGATGTCCACTTTCCATACGGCCCTGTCCGGGCTTGGAAAGGCCTCCACGACAATAGCCATAGGCCACTGGTTTCTCTTGGCTTGATTGTCCTTCATTAGGACGATGTCTCCTACTTGGAGGTTGGGCTTCTTTTCCTGCCACTTGCGACGGCTTTGAAGTGTGTGGAGATACTCTCGTCGCCACCTGTTCCAAAAGGTGTCCGCTAGACTCTGAACCTGTTTCCATTCTTCCTTGAAGAGGCCTCCTTCCCCAAAGTCACCTGGGGGAGGAGGGGCTTGTACAGGTCTTCTGGGTCAAGAGCATAGCTGGAGTAAGGATGAGAGGAGACTCCGGGTCTGAAGACACTGGGACAAGGGGTCTTGCATTCATCACCGCAGTAATCTCCGCCATAAGAGTAGTCAGGACTTCGTGTGTGAGACGCGATGATCCACATTGAAGGAGCATGCAGTCGAGGATGCGACGGGCGATGCCAATCATCCGCTCCCATGCGCCCCCCATGTGAGATGAGTGGGGTGGGTTGAATACCCAGGTGCAGTTGTGCTCCTGGAGATATTTCTCCACGGTCTCTGAGCTGGAGCTTGGTTTATCCATCTTGAGTTCTCGGCAGGCACCGATGAAATTGGTGCCTTGGTCCGAGCGTATTTGTTTTGCTGGGCCTCTGATGGCGAAGAACCTTCTCAGGGCATTAATGCAACTGCTGGAGCTCATGGCTTCTATTACTTCGATGTGCACGGCTCTTGTGCACATACATGAGAACATGACAGCCCATCTTTTGCTGTTGGCGTGTCCTCCTCTGGTACGACGTGAAGTGACCTCCCATGGTCCGAAGACATCTACACCGACATAGGTGAATGGAGGGGCTACTTGTAGACGCTCGGCCGGCAGATCTGCCATTTGCTGGTAGTTCTGTCTTCCCACGAAGCTTCTTGCAGGTGACGCACTTGAAGAGAATGCTGCTGATGCATCTTTTAGCTCCAACCACCCAGAGTCCGGCTGCCCCGACAGCACCCTCTGTAAAGTGCCTCCCTTGATGTTTCACGGCCTCGTGGTGATGACGCACAAGCAGGTTTGCGAGGTGATGGCGGCCCGGGATGATGATGGGGTTTGTTTCTTCTGTTGCTAGCTTAGACTGAGCTATGCGGCCTCCGACTCTGAGAAGCCCATTGCTGTCGATGAAAGGGTGTAGCTTCAATAGACTGCTACGAGGGGGGAGACTTTGTTCGGAGGCTATGCTCTTCAGCTCTTCTGCATAAAACTCATGCTGGACAGGTCTTCATCACGAAGATCCTGGCTCCATCCATCTCCTCCTCTGAGGGGCCCCTTGGACAGA
Organism: Melanogrammus aeglefinus; assembly: GCA_900291075.1. Taxonomy (NCBI): domain Eukaryota; kingdom Metazoa; phylum Chordata; class Actinopteri; order Gadiformes; family Gadidae; genus Melanogrammus; species Melanogrammus aeglefinus. The sequence continues at coordinate 23,644 of OLKM01003576.1, read as the reverse complement.
TGTGCCATCCTCTGCAGCTGCCCTTCTGTGCCGGCAGGGCAAAAGAACGGGCAATATGGATCAGACGTGCGACTGTGGTGGTGAGAGAGGTCCATTTTGAGAAACGCTCAAAGCGTGTGGGGAATATAAGGTGTCGAGAGACTACGGTGAGGTTCACAGCAATCTCGGGGCGTAAGTCAGAGTCGGAAGCGGGGTTAACAAGGATGAATGTCTCTTGGGCTTTGAGAGGGTGGGAAAATAGATTCTGAAGAAAAAGGCTGGTCTGGAGAGCCATGTTGTGCTGCTTAAGAGGGCCGCTGGGATAGACCTAGACCCGTGGTCAGCTGGGTTGTGGTCGGTAGGCACATGCCTCCATTGGTCTAGGGATGTGGATTGTCGTATCCGTTGAACCCTGTTGTTGGGCAGTTGTTTTCGTGGGGACTGGAAAGGAAGGGGTACGACCCAATTTTTCGACTCATCTTGTCGATACTCGTCCTCCATGATCTGCAGGAACCTCAGGTCATCCATTGAAGGAGCGAGCTTGTTGTCGTTGGCTGTGTGAAGGAAGACTGACTGACCAAGGTTTTCTCCATTGAACGTCTGTGTGCTGTCTGTGGTGTCCAACGCTGAGTAGCCGTGGGCGAACGTCTCTTTCACCTGGATTTTGCTGCTGCATGGGCTGAGGAAAGTGGGCCGTCCATTTTCCAGAATGGAGGTTTTGAATGTTCCGACGTGGGGTGGCTTGTGCGCTTCCCCGAGGCACACGTCGCCAACGACGACCCATCCAAGGTCCAGCTTTTGGGCGAATGGGGCGTCATGTGGACCGTTTATTTGGCTTCTTACTTTGTGTACTCTAAGAATGTCTCTACCGAGCAACAGGAGTATCTGTGCATCTGGAACCAGGGGTGGGATCTCGTCTGCGATGCGTCTCAGGTGTCCATGGTGTCAAGCAGCATTGGGGGTTGGGATCTCCGAACGGTTGTTTGGGATTTGGTTGCATTCGAGGAGTGTGGGAAGAGGGAAACTGGCCTTCTCATCAGCTGACTCCACAACGTAACCACGGGCCTTTCTGCCAGCTGTCTCCTTGAGACCTGAACATGTCCTGAGTGTGTATGGCGATGGACTACATGCCACGTTGAAGATGTTGAAGAACTCTGATGTCGCCAAGGAACGGTTGCTTTGCTCATCCAAGATAGCGTACATCCTTCTGGACTCCTCCCTTCGTCCTTCAGGAAAGACGCTGACGAGGCAGATCTTGGAACATGCCCTGAGACTCATTCCATCTCCGCATACTTCCGTGCACTTGGAGGTGACTTCCTGATTGTCTGCTTGTTCTCCTCCCTCCCCGTTCTCTGAAGCAGGGGGGGACGACTTGGACTTCCAGGGAGCTAGTCCTGGGTGGAGTGCTGAGGTGTGACGGTTGCTGCCACATTCCCTGCAGTCCACCTCTGTGACGCAGTCCCGAGCTAAGTGGGTTGTTGAGGAGCAGCACTGGAAACATATGTGATTGTCTTTTAGAAACTGCTTGCGCTCTTCGAGGGTCTTCTCCCTGAAGCCTCTACATTTCCTCAGTGGGTGGTCTTTGTCATGGATGGGGCAGTGCTTCCCAGGGTCAATGTTGCCAGGGCTCTCTGTGGGGGACACTTGTGTTTTGTGCACCGATATTGCTGTCTTCGTCTGTCTGTCAAACCTCTCTTTCTTTTCAGCTGCTGTGCGGGAAGGTGGGAGGTTGAAGCTGGGATCTGTTTTAACTCTGGCTTCCCTGCGGATGAAGTCAGCAAACACAGCGAAGGGGGGAAAAGCCACATTGTTTTTTACCTTGTATTTGGACCCAAATGAAGCCCATTTATCCTGGAGGTTGAATGGGAGCTTGTCGACGATGGGAGCCACTCCTCTGGAAGTGTCTAGGTAAGACAGGCCAGGTAAGTAGCCGTCCATCTTCGCAGCTTCTAGTTCTAGGAGCAGGTCACCGAGGTCGCGGAGCTTGTGAGGGTCTTTATACGTCACCTTCGGAAAGTCCTCCAGTTTATCAAACAGAGCCCTTTCGATTGCCTCTGGTGAGCCATAATACTCTTTCCGAGCTTGTGAGGGTCTTTATACGTCACCTTCGGAAAGTCCTCCAGTTTATCAAACAGAGCCCTTTCGATTGCCTCTGGTGAGCCATAATACTCTTCCAGCCTCTGCCAAACCATCATCAATCCGACCTGTGGGTGCCTGATGTTGACTGTTTTGAGTCTTCTTGCCTGTTCTGAGGACTCCTTGCCAAGCCATTTAATGAGGAGATCAAGCTCTTCTCCGGCTGACAGGCCCAGGCCTGTTGTGGCTCCGTAAAAGGTGGACTTCCATGCCCAGAAATTCTCTGGCTTGTCGTCGAAATTGGTTAGCCCTGAGGTCACCAACTGGCTCCGTGCAAGATACCTGGCGAGGTCGTTGGCGGTGGAAGTGTCAGGGTTGCTTTGGTTGACCGTTCTGCCCTGGTTACCATGAGGATCGTTGAGGGGTCGGCCTCTCCCGTCCATCCCTATATCGTTCTGCCGGGGCGCCTCTGTTTTCAAAGGCAGGGGTGTGTAAAGAATGGGCGAAACGGGCTTCTTTATGTTGGAGGCATGTGGATTGTGTGAGTAAGACTTCAGGCTGGATTGGTCCTGTACATAGTGTTCTGTACGCTGGAGCCGTGTCTGGGGTGAGAGAGATTTAGAAGCTCTACTGCGGTGTGACTGATGGTCTGAGTCTATCAAACCTGACTCCAGTATTTCTGCTTCTATCAGTGCAGCGTCCATTTCTTTTTCTGTTTGTAGAGCTTCTAGGGTGGCGTCCAGTCTGACCTTTTCTAGTTCGAGGCGGGCCTTCTCTACTTTGAGTTCCATTTCCCTCTGAACGTAGGCAAAGTTGGAGCGACCTGCTTCTGCCTTTGCTCGGGCTTTGATGGCGGTCTGGGTTGATGAAGAACTGCTTGATGCTTTTGAGGAACGAGACCGTATTGACTTGTGGTCCTCTTCTTCAAAACGTTCTTCAGGCACTGTGGTATATTCATAACCCCCTTCTGCCATGGTGAGAGGAGATGTGTGTGTTCACTGAGGTGAAGACGTCGGGCAGGTTGTCGTGTAGGCTTGCTCGAGGCCTGTATGACGGTCCTTTAGTCTTTCTTCCAGCCGTTCCTTTCTTACAGCTTAATGTTATGCTGTTTTTTCACTGTACTGGTCTGGGTGGATCTGAGCAGCAATTCCACTATCCAGTTCAGCTAAACTAATTGAGGATGAATAACTCCAAGAAGCGTGGTGCCGATTAGGAAGGTTTACTCAAATTCAAAAAGTGAAACTGAAACACAAACATAAATATATATCAGTTACAAAACGGAATGCACTCAAAATACAAAAACACAATATAACATATTGCAATAACTAAGTGCACGAAAGGTGGAGCTTTACTGCACCTCTCCACGGGCAATAAACAGATATGGAAAACATAGCTGGCGCCATATAAAATGGTACAAATCGATGATCCAACAACCCAAATAATTGCTGCCTAAGGATCTAACACAAGCTGCGGTACTTACAAACATTGCGATCATACAGCTAGCAAGACTAAGAAGGGGGAAGATGCGATTTCTCTAGCGTTAACGTAAGTAATTAGTCAGCGGAATCAGTTCCGGAATGACCACTTCCGGTCCAACCGGAAGTACTAACAAATAAGACGGCTCAATGAACTAAAAGCCTCAGCATAAAAATAAAGTGACGAATAGGGTCCAGAACAGATATGTCTGGTAATTGATAGGAAGAAATTTGTGATATGCATTGAAGTTATTAGTGACATTATCTATCCAACACGACAGTCTTCATTTTGCACAGCCCTTTCCACCCCATCGTAGTTAGCTCAAGGAGCGCGAGATTGAGGAAACGTTTTGGTCCGCTAAAGAGAATCAATTTCAGGTAGTCCGGTATTCTGCATTGTTTGGCAAGGAGCTCTGTGAGCCATCCCTAACCCTTATATTTCCAAATAAACCGCCATTAACAAACATTACCATTACCATTGTTTCATCAAAGAACATCTTGCTTTCCAATTAAACAGCAGCTTGAATATTATTGTGTAATGAAGTGTGTCTTTGTGCAGGTATGAGGAGAACTGGGTAATCCTCCATAGAAGATCCAAGGACTGTGCTCAGAATGCAGAGGTTTGGGTTATTATTGGGTTATTGTTCAAGGGCGTATAGATTTTAGCATAAAATATGAAGAATGGGTAATTTGCTAAACTAGATCTAGGTCCAAATTGGCCTGAGCCTTATTGTAATGTTATCCATCAGGTAATGGTTGTTGTTTAAGCAATCCCAAGCTGGTTTCAGGTTTCAAGTTCTGCTGAATTTTACAAACGTATTTGCACCCTTGGTTAAACCAACATTCCACTTGGTTTGTTTAACTCCAAAGCTCAATTGATGATGGGTGGAGTCATACTTTATGTTTTGTTTCCTACATAATAATGTTATAATGTTGACCCTAAACAGACAAACGTGTGCTCTTAGTTTCCTCTTTTATCGGTTTATTGAAAGAAATCCTTGCGATCACTTTTTGAAGTGCATGCATTTCCCAGGATGCACACAAAGCAGTTAGTACTACCGTGGTGGAGGTAAATTGGGGTAATGATCAGTTTGCTCCTCTCTCTGTCCCCCAGGCTCTGGATGGGGATGTGGTGATGCTGTCAGCTCACTGGGAGAGGAGGAGAACAGCGATGTCACAGATGCAGGAGCAGACCCAGGGTCTACCAGGCTTCATTGACCAATTGGAGACGGCTTCAGGAAGGATAGGTAAGCTAAAGAAAGGGAGCCTGTTATTCATCACCTGCCCTTTGCAGGTGATGGACATTTCTTTGTCCAATTTGAGGAATCAAAAGAAATGGACAAGCCCGTTTTCAAACACCTCAGTGACTTTCTCATCAGAGTTTAAGTATTCAAAAGTGTGAGATATGAGGATAATATTGAATAATTATCATGAAATATGAATATCTTAAAGGTGTCTTATGTAGGTAAGATCTGACCGTAAAGAGAGCAAGATTCTGAGAATACTATGTTGTAGCTCAAATTTTCCCTGAAGATGGCCACTTCTTCTGTCTACAGCACATTTAGAAGCAGACTTTTAAAAAATGGAGAGCAGGCTAGCCTAACTTCACCCCCTGTGCTCTCAATGTGACCAGTAGAGATTTAAACAACATCGCATTAACCAGCTGGAGAAATATAAGAAAAAGAAAAGGTACTGTCTTAATAAATAATTGAGGTGAAAAGAGCAGTTCAATTAAGTTTTAAATTAAGAACAAGATATCATTGTAGCAGGTCAGTGAGCGAGCGGAGACCAAGTTTGCTCCCGTTTCTCCACTACAAAACAAAGCAGGCACATAAATACACGCTGCCTGATTGGCCTGATTGCGAGCAGGTGCCCGCAATCAGGCCCAATCCCCCCAGCCGATCCGTTGCGCTCCCAACCTGCCCCTGCCTCCCCTGCAGGCCAGAAGCCGCACGTCCCCCCACAATCATATATAACAACTTCTGCCATGTGTTTGTTTTTAATAGAAAAGAGCTGGACGCACTGAAAGGTGATATCTAAATCATGAGTATTGTGACCCGCCTAAAAATGTGTACACATATCTTTCTATTATTTATAATGGGTTATGGGCTAAAGCTTGAACCGGGCAACATTTTGCACTGGCATGGGAGAAGTCTGGCAGCATTGTGTCCGAAACCAAACTGACATAACTTTAGGGAAATATGTGGGAAGCCGTCCAATCAAACTGAGGACGACCATGTGGAAGGACTGCAACATGGAGGTGGTCCGTTCGCTCAACTGGGACTCATAGAAAGTGGCCGGAATCGTTATTTTTGTTTTGGTCGAGATCGGTTGCTAACAAATGTATCATTGTAGATGTGGTTCAGGCTTCTGAACTTGACTTAACATTGTTTTTCAAGTAAAACCCGATTTTCTGGAGGAATATTACCTTGGTCCATTCATTCTTTTTCATATCTAACTTGATACTCTCTCCGCCATGAACTACTGACAGACATGGTCTTTGGTCATTGCCGGGACATGGTCATGGCATGTTACAGTACAGCGCAAGGACCCTTTTTCTGAAAAAGGGTCCTATGCTCCCCACTGTTGCGGGGAACGTAGGACCCTTTTCTGGGAAAAGGGTCCTATGTTCCTCGCAATCTATGAATCTTTAAAAATATTTGAACTTTGACACGACATTCGCGTGATGACAGCCAATCAGTGTTCAACAGCGTGGCCACTGAGTAACATGCGTAACGTAACAGCCAATCAGCGTTCAACCGGCCAACTCAGTGCAGTGCAGTCCGGGGCGAACTGCAGCATGGAGGAGAAAGTGATTGTTGCCGTTTACAACTCCCGGAGCTCTACATATACATATTAGTATATAATGTAATATAATTGTATAATAATATCACGGCCAAAAGCTCTGTGCGCCTCCGGATGGCCGTAGGGCGGGGAGCTCTCGTAGGGATTGGAATTCTCGGGGTTTGTTTACCGGCGCAGTATAAATAGACTGCGTCGGGTTCTCCGACGTCTCCCTCTTCAACAAAAGGTAAAGACATGCAATGGTGGTTATCTCGGCCAGAATTTGGCAGTATTGGTGGAAAAAGTAACAGACCGGGGAACATAGGACCCTTTTTTTGTAAAAGCGGGGAACATAGGACTATGTTCCTATGTTCCCCGCTTTTCCCAAAAAGAGTCCTATGTTCCCTAGGATTAGCAATGGATTCATTAATTACCACGAGCCAGCAAATCACAAATAATATATAATGTGTTAGCTCATTCCATTCTGAACCTCTCTAAAGATTATTGCATCACACTTTAAAATTGAAAAATGTATTATCATTACCATTTATCATAAAATAAGTGCCCAATTATCGCATCCAGCATAAATACTTTACCTTGACTCCGAAGGATAGATTAGGGTGAGTGTGCACAAACTATGCTTTAAATCTGTGGCGAGAACAGAGGGAAGGGAATGAAAGAATAACACGTCCCTCCTTATTTCTGGGTGGATGAAAAGCATATTGAATTTTACATAGTTTGTTGAAGTGCCACTTATGCAAATTCACATTGTTTTCTTTCTTCTGAAGCGCCGGCCCTTAGTGATCAAATCCATTACAACTAAGAGGGGTTAAATAAGGTAGGCTACATTGAAAGGAATTAGGCTGATGAATATTTGAGAAATTGAATAGTAGTATCTGGCATAAAGATTCAAGAAGTCTATTTATAAAACGGACATAACTGGTTGAGACTTTTTGGTCCCCTATTTGCTTTTTGCGTCCAACTGTGGTGTACATCCGGTCCAGTCGGTTGCCTACATCAACACGTCAGGGGACCAAGTGCCGTATGTGGACCAAGTGCACTGAACTTGAAGATGTGTATTGACGTGCACACATTTGATAATGTAGGATAGGCATTACAACCCCCACAAAAAAAAGGTGTACTCAAACGGAGGACCGAAGTCTCTGATGGGTTCAACAAGTGCAAAGAAGTCCTGATGTGGCTATGTGCAGCACAGCTGACAAGTGTTCATCACTGTGTGGATCTGTATCTGGACTTGTTATATTTCATCAATGAGAAAGTTGAATGAAACTTTTTAAGCAGTAATTTTAAAATAAACATTTTCAATACAATTTATTATAAAAACAATGAAATACTGTGAGCCTCCCCCCCCTGCCCCCCCGAACTAGGACGTCCTCAAACATGTTTTTATGAAATGTCCATTATATATATATATTTATAGGCCTACCATGGTCTGGGTGAATACTCGATTCAGATTGGCTGCTGGGTGTCCATTAAAAAGTGATAATGGACACCTATGAAGATGTTCCGGTCAAATTGCCTGATGACAGTACTAAATGACTGCGCTGGCTCAAACGCTTTGGTAACCGTGGCAACAGAATCACAGAACATACGTTATTTCACAGTTTATTTATCACAATGGCAATACAGTTGACAAAAAACATGAGCGATTTCAGTTAACTTTAAATTATTTGGTGAATTTAATAATTTTGAAGACTGGGATGCAGCAGAAGAGAAATAATAATTATATATATATATATATATATATATATTATATATATATATATTATATATATATATATATATATATATATATTATATATATATATATACACGTATATGTATGTACATGTATATATGTATGTATGTATGTATGTATGTATGTATGTATGTATGTATGTATGTATGTATGTATGTATGTATGTATGTATGTATGTATGTATGTATGTATGTATGTATGTATGTATGTATGTATGTATGTATGTATGTATGTACGACTAGGTCACTGCACGACTGCAGGTTACCTTATTCCACACACCACCACAAGAGAAAACAGCACACACCCAATGAACCAACATGACACAGTCAGTGATGGTGGTGACAACGTTAAACTCACATGTTAGCATTGACCCCACCTAGTAACAAATGAAGACTTCAAAAACCCCTCTTATCAACTGAAAACACTCATCTCCCAGGATCCCCTACGCGACCAAACGATAGAGGGCAGCAATGCACTAGCGATGCTTAGCTCTCCCAAGATTAACGATGATGAAGAAGAAGCCATTTTGGACTGGCGAATTGACGCCGCGGTGTAAACAACATACACACACATACACACACACACACACAACGCTTTCGTGTCGCATTGTCTTGCTCTAAGACGTGACTCTGGTTGGACAGTACATAATGCTTTCCCGACATTGCTTCTATACGACCAAAACCTCATCGTCAGCCAGCCTACATTTAAACTGGCTGATGTGTAAGCCTTAGGTTGGGGTTGTTGCAGTAATTCAGTAAGTGTGTACTCGTTCCTGGTTCCATTAACGCAGACGTGTTTCACAAACGGGGAGGATATGTTGGGGAATTTCCGCGAGCGCCTTCACACGGTGCAGCAGGATTTAACGTCCGGGTAAGAAACTCAATCACTCCCACGTCTTCGCCTTCCGTCAACAACTCCGTTTGATTTAAAGGAAAAAAAGGCTGCAAAGGATGTTTAGACATACACGGTGTGTCAAGCCTAAGAACAGCCCGATTTAAGATCTTTAATGATGTGCATGTTGATAGTACGCCGTGCTTCTGGGTCACCAATAGTGTATGTTGGTGTAATATGACTATAGTAAACCCTACAGCTTGTTTAACTGTTCTCAGGTGATGCTGGTCACATGCTGGGTTCAGCACATGACTCTCTTGGGTTCCTGGGCTCTGCATGAAAAACGTTCAAAGTCATAAAACGTTACAAAAAAAGAGAATTGTATTGTGACCAGTAAATTACATACTTGTTTATCAGATCCAAGATAATTGTTTTTGCTCTGTATTTTTCTTTAATTATTCTGAAGAAGATTTAGTCCTTATTTATTTATAATTGAACCACTCGCCTGTTTGAAATATTAAGGCAGTGTCTGATGGAAGGTAAAATAATCAACTTTGTTGTCTTCACCCTCACTTTTTAAGAATCAAGACTTTGGGCGACAGGTCGAAAGACGGCAAGAGAAGACCCAGGTATGCCCGTTATATATGTACGTATACATGCATATATAATGTATTTATACATATATAATGTATTTATACATTATATATTATATTATATGTGTAACATAATATATATGTGTAATATAATATACATATAATGTGTATATATTATATATGTAAACATACGTATGTAATACTGTATATATATATATATATATATATATATATATATATATAGTGTATGTGTGTATATATACATACACATACATACTCTATATACATTGTATGTGTATATATATATGCATACGTATTACGTCTGTATATATATATATATATATGGAGATAGATAGATCTATAGATAGATGTGCTCCTTTTGAGTGTTGACATGGGCCAACAGAATATCTCAAATATGCCGTGATTAACAGACACAACATTTTCACGTCTCTTATTTCTGTGTAAATGTTGACACTTTATTTCTTTGTAAATGTCCTTAGATTCCAGGAGTTCCCTCCTCAGTTTATTGCTGGATTAGAGCTTCTGAACAGGTAATTGTTGCTGTTGGATTGGATTTTTGAGAGAATATGGGGACTCTTCAAATTTGCGTTACTGTGCCTAAAATAAATGGCAAACAAAACTTGAGGATGCAAAGCAGGCTGTGGACTACGAACAGAGAGAGTAACTAATGTATGTGTATTGTTGTATCATCATTTGGCTGATAATGAGGCAGCTATTACCACCTTCTAGTTTTATTATATTTTATAGGTTCCCAATCTGCTAGTGTTGGGATGTACCCCATTTGGCCTTCAGAGCAGCATAGATATGTCTGGTAATTGATAGGAAGAAATTTGTGATTTGTATTGAAGTTATAAGTGACATTATCTATCCAACACGACAGTCTTCTGCATTGTTTGGGAAGGAGCTTTGTCAGTCACCCTGACCTGCCAGGTTGCCAGGTTATATTTCCAAATAAACCGCCATTAACAAACATTACCATTACCATTGTTTCATCAAAAGAACATCGTGCTTTCCAATTAAACAGCAGCTTCAATGTTATTGTGTAATGAATGTGTGTCTTTGTGCAGGTATGAGGAGAACTGGGTTATCCTCCATAGAAGATCCAAGGACTGTGCTCAGAATGCAGAGGTTTGGGTTATTACTCTCTTATGGTCTCCTATGGTTGCGTCAAGATGTTCAAGGGTATATACATTGTAAGCATACATTTTAAAGAATGGGTAATTTGCTAAACTAGATCTAGGTCCAAATTGGCCTGAGCCTTATTGTAATGTTATCCATCAGGTAATGGTTGTTGTTTAAGCAATCCCAAGCTGGTTTCAGGTTTCAAGTTCTGCTGAATTTTACAAACGTATTTGCACCCTTGGTTAAACCAACATTCCACCTAGTTTGTTTAACTCCAAAGCTCAATTGATGATGGGTGGAGTCATACTTTATGTTTTTTTTCCTACATAATAATGTTATGATGTTGACCCTAATCAGAATAATGTGTGCTCTTAGTTTCCCCTTTTATCAGTTTATTGAAAGAAATCCTTGTTATATCCTTTTTGAAGTGCATGCATTTCCCAGGATGCACATAAAGCCGTTAGTACTACCATGGTGGAGGTAAATTGGGGTAATGATCAGTTTGCTCCTCTCTCTGTCCCCCAGGCTCTGGATGGGGATGTGGTGATGCTGTCAGCTCACTGGGAGAGGAGGAGAACAGCGATGTCACAGATGCAGGAGCAGACCCAGGGTCTACCAGGCTTCATTGACCAATTGGAGACGGCTTCAGGAAGGATAGGTAAGCTAAAGAAAGGGAGCCTGTTATTCATCACCTGCCCTTTGCAGGTGATGGACATTTCTTTGTCCAATTTGAGGAATCAGAATGGACAAGCTTGTTTTCAAACACCTCAGTGACTTTCTCATCAGAGTTTAAGTATTCAAAAGTGTGAGATATGAGGCTAATATTGAATAATTACCCTGAAATATGAATATCCTAAAGGTGTAGGTAAGATCTGACCGTTGTAAAGAGAGCATGATTCTGAGAATAAACGCCTCTTAATATGTTGTAGCTCAAATCTTCCTAAAGATGGCCACTTCTTCTCTCTACAGCACATTTAGAAGCAGACTTTGAAGAAATGGAGAGCAGGCTTGCCTACCTTGACACCCTGTGCTCTCAATGTGACCAGCAGAGATTTAAACAACATCACGTTAACCAGCTGGAGAAATATAAGAAAAAGAAAAGGTACTGTCTTAATAAATAATTGAGGTGAAAAGAACAGTTCAATTAAGTTTTAAATTGAGTAAAAAATATAATAGATAACAACTTCTACCGTGTGTTTGTTTTTTAACAGAAAAGAGCTGGAGGCACTGAAAGGTGAGATTTCAATCATGAGTATTGCCACCTGCATAAAAATGTGTACACATTTCTTTCTATTATTGATAATGGGTTATGGGTTAAAGCTTGTACCGGGCAACATTCTGAACCGGCATGAGAGAAGTCTGGCAGCATTGTGTCCGAAACCAAACCGACGTGACCAAACCGACGTGACCAAACCGACGTGACCAAACCGACGTGACTTTAGCATTAAAATCGTTGAAGGGGGATCCCTGCCCTGGGATCAAATAACAAATAAATAGGATATGCAACCGCTTGGAGTAATCGGGAGTGTTACCGCTTTTAGCTGTCCCGTTCTCACACTCCAACCCTAAGGCCCAGCGTAAACTAGGATGAAGGCCGTTGAGAGCGGCCGTTTCAAACGGTTTTCCATGTTCTTCCAGAGGAGCTGGACTCGGACCACGCCCGGAAGGTGGCAGAGCTGGAGCAGGCGGCGCAGCTCAAGCTGAAGGAGCAGCAGAGGATCCACGAGGAAGCGTTCAAACACGACATGCAGCGCTACCTGTCCACGGGCTACCTGCAGCTCCAGGGTGAGGTTCAGAGACCGAGAGCTCGCCCGGGACGAGGAATCGCAATGCTCAAGTCACAGACTAGGAAACCAAAGCCCATCGAGGTCGTGGTATTGTTGAATCACCTGTGCATCCTTTTGTACAGAGGAGGTCAGCGGTGGCCAGGTTTGTGCTCTGGATCAGCTGCTGGTGACCGACACGGCAGACCTGGAGGCCCTCGACGACTTCCTCAATTCAAGCGCCAACGATGCCCGCAGCAGCACATCCTCCCTGACCTCTGGTAAGCCCACTCTCTTGTTGGTTCTAACATCCGTGTTAGGGTGTTTCCCTGTTTTGTTTTTTCCTGTGTGTGTGTTTCATGCTTCACTTGCGTACCGTGAAGCATGGAGCAGGGTAGGCGCATCCCTCCCGGATGCCCTACCGGATGACTTGAATTCACTCATAGCAAAGACTTAAGCCACCTTTTTATGAGGATGTAATGTATTTAAGGCACTTAATGTTGTCGTAAAGGCTATAGAAAGTGCAAAATGTACACACCAATGCATTTTTAAATGATTGAATTGATTATTTTCCGTAGTGGGTGATAGATAATTACACTACCCAGAAACCATGGCGGTCCTACAGGCTCCTGCTAGCTCGGTAGCCTCTGGTCTATTGAAGGTCGTAGGGGCTCACTCCCAGTGCTAGCTCGGTAGCCTCTGGTCTATTGAAGGTCGTAGGAGCTCACTCCCAGTGCTAGCTCGGTAGCCTCTGGTCTATTGAAGGTCGTAGGAGCTCACTCCCAGTGCTAGCTCGGTAGCCTCTGGTCTATTGAAGGTCGTAGGGGCTCACTCCCAGTGCTAGCTCGGTAGCTTCTGGTCTATTGAAGGTCGTAGGGGCTCACTCCCAGTGCTAGCTCGGTAGCCTCTGGTCTATGGATGCTCGTGGCGGTTCACTCCAAGCGCTCCCTCTGTCCAGGTTTTTAATCAGACTGAGCATTTCTTTCAATACTTTCAATGCCCTTCAGGGGATTGCCATCATTGATTGAATTAAATGTTTACTGGTGGGCTCAAGTTAAAAATATAATAATTATATAAGAGAAGAAGAGTATCATTTTGTATCATATTTATCATATTTTTTATGATATAATTAGCATTTTCTGTTTTTTTTTACATAGATTTTCTAACGATAAATAAGGTGAATATTTCTCCTTTCTGGCCTGACCTGTGAACATCGATGTAGTGGGGTTGGGCGCTCTAACTCTTCTTCCCTGGTGTGACCAGGACCAGACGTTGATTCCTGGTCTTCAGAGTCTCTGAGGGTCTCCACCGGCCACGCCCACCCTGCCAATGAGCCGGATGAGGAGTCCAGGCTCAGCGAGGAGTTGGGCAGCGAGGGCAGCAGCATCCCTCTGGTCCAATCGGACGAGGAAGACATCCCTCTGGTCCAATCAGACGAGGAGGACATTCAGGCAGACACATTGTTGGCTGTTCTGCCAGAGGATGGTTTGCCAAGGAGCTCTGATGAAAGTGACTCTGGTGGTGATCCAACCAGCGTCACTTAGGTAAGGTACTGAAGACCCAAGCAGCTTATAGGGTTATTCCGTGTGTGGGTCTGCTGCCCGCTACAGACTAGAATCCCTCAAAGAGGAAAAATCATGCTAGGCTGAAGGTACACTGAATTGAAAGCCTCCAAAGAAAACGCTTGCATCCTTAAGTGCAGTATAAACAAGAAAACACTGTTAACAAGCATTAACGTTTGTAGTTATTCTGTTAGATGTGGCCATTTTGCAAGCATTACAACATTTTGTCACCAAACTCCATATCAGTTGATTTCTGGTCTTGGAAATCCAAGCTAAATATATTGCATAGCGCCTGCCACTGTTCTCTAAACAGAGCATGGACGATATGCAGCTCTGCTTATCTGAGATGTATGGCTGTTTTATTATTAAATAACTCTATTCAATAACCCCTGATGTGTGTGTGTGTGTGTGTGTGTGTGTGTGTGTGTGTGTGTGTGTGTGTGTGTGTGTGTGTGTGTGTGTGTGTGTGTGTGTGTGTGTGTGTGCGTGTGTGTGTGTGTGTGTGTGTGTGTGTGTGTGTGTGTGTGTGTGGTGTCGTGTCGTGCGTGCGTGCGTGCGCGCGCGAGGTTCAGAAAAAAAACTGCTGATAATATTTACGTTTATGTTGTAACCTGCTTGTGCTTGCCTAGTGCCAGCAGAAAATAGCTTTTTCTATTACCGTAGCAAAACATATGGACCGTTATCGACTCTCGGGATAAGCAGATGATTACACAATTCTCATATGTATAAAATGTCTTCCCATATGTATGCTGTAGCACCACTAAAAGCACATGCCCTGTTAAGAGCATGAACCAAAACGCTTTGCTTATATTCATTCCATTGCATAGGAGTATGGCCAGGTAAGGCCAACCAGTGTTCAAGGTTGGAGTTATTTGCACAATGCATGTTGATCAAAGTCATGAGTGCTTTATAAAAATGGCGAATCTTTACCTCTCCTAACCCTTACTTTACTCCCGACATCCACAATAGCCTGGCTAGATTAGATGTTTATGACCCGTTCAATAAATGCAAATAACATTAACAAAACCAAACTGCTTGTGGTGGTGATACACATCAATAAACAATAGGGGAAAAAATCATTTCAAAGAAATTACCTTTATTTAATGACTTTGATGGTGTACTCGCCTATGCCTCATTTAGATAGAAAGTATTGCAGCAAAGTACAACAAAATACATTTGCTTTTCTTGCTCATACTAGATCACTTTTAAGACAGATTGTGCAAGATGTGTTAATTTCAGACAGAGCTATCACTCAATTTCAATAATTAATTTAAGGTGAGACATTAATTTTTGAAAAAAATGTTTTAGTTTAATCAAAGTACACATTTCTACTCTGTAATGTAAACACGGTCTGTGTGTCAATGTTGAGGCTTGAGTTTTTTTCCTTTTAGAAGTTATATTGTAAATTCCTATGACTAAAAGGTAAACATAACTAAACAGGCCAACTTTTACTAAGGACAATCAATGATGATGTACATATGGAGCCGAAAGTGGTTTGATTAGTATGATTCCTGTTTAAATATGTTGCCCTAAAGGCAATAAACCAATGCATCACTCTTGAGTCAATAGTCAGTCTATCACTAATATAATTCTAACATAACTCTCCCTTTCCTCACTAGAATGCAGTTGCTTACAGGAATTCAATTGAATTGACCTGTCATAGCTGAGCTTGTTATATCGAATATTCAAGTAGAATGTGTGAAAGATCAACTTAAAAGATTTCCGTAGAATGTTTTTTTGTATTAAATATTTTGTTTCAAATACTTATCTACATCCTTTGTATTTGACTCATGTGCCTTTCCCGTTCACATTGATTTTAATGTAAACAATAACAAAAAGCTTGAGTCCAAACTGTGTGTTACGTTAGATCAAGTTATGCCCAAAGAAATTGTTCTTCACACGTCAAATTAGTCTCAAATTGACTGGTCACCAGAAGAATACAGATAGTAGCTGCCATTGAACAAGAAAAAGTAGGATTGAGAACTGGCAAAACCAGTTTACATGCAATTCCATATAATCAATTACAAATCAGTGTTCACTATAATACCCCCAAAAGTACTAGGCAAAGGTGACATTGCCATGTCGTATAAAGCCTCATCCCACAAGGGATGCATGGCAACACTACGGCTTCAGGTTCCTAGGGCTCGTTCTGGTCTTAGCGACGGAGGTAGAAGGCTTTATTGGCCCTTTGGAAGTGGTGTTAGGATTCCTGCCGTTTGGAGACGTGCCCTTTGATAAGTTCTTACTGCAAGCATTGAATGACTCATTACAGGTCCCCCGGCTGGTATTGTCGAAGGGACCGTTGGCTGGAATTGTGAATTTGTTTGTGCTGTTAAGAGTTGGCTTGGCACCCTTGGCAGAACCGTTTGTTCTTTCACCTGAATCCACACTGGTATACGTTAACGATGTATTAGCGCCATTGGCCTTGGCCACTGCCGCTCTGGTGACGGTCCTTGTAGGTGGTGTTGGTTTGGATGGGACTGAAGCTACATTGCTGTTGTCCTCTTCTGCGGACCTACTGACGTGGCCTTGACACAACACAACCTCACTAGCGTCGCCGCAGCTCCTGTGATCTCCCTCACACGTCACTTTCCTGCTCCTCAATCTGTCCACACTAGCGCAGCCCCGGGTCTGTTGTTCGACCTCAACAAGACGACCGCTGACTTCCTGTCCATCTCTTCCTAACGGGTGCTGACAGATGTCCTTCCCGTCCTCACCGAAAAGACAGTCACCGTCCTTACCAACCTCCCCAGTGTACCCGTCCACCCCGCTCATGCACACGGTGCCCTGCGTCGACACCGTGTCTCGCGCCGCCACGTCCTCCGCATGCCTGACGCTGTCCGCCGCTGCTTCACTGGCTCCGACGCCGCCTTCGTGCCTCGTCTCCTTTTTGGGATCCTTGGGAACAAACCCCAGCCTCTCTCGGAGGACCTCTTTGCCACGTTGAATGCCCTGCAACGTGATCTTGGAGTCTTTGTGTTGCTGTACCAGGCCGTTCCTCAGGTTGTTGCTGTTGTTGCTTGGCATTGCAAATAGAGCGTTTAAAAGATTAAGACCGGTATCTGGTGGAAGGCCTCTCATTCTCCTGGACAGTCTCACGACCCCAGAATGCTCACTGACGTGTTTGTTCGGGTGCCTCGTAGCTGAGCTAGTAGCTGCTGGGTTTGCATATAGCATTCTGTTGGGGCCTGGTGTTTTGACTGGGGTCCTGGCAGAGTTCTCCCTTGAAGATTGGGAACATGCAAGGTTCCTGAGTTGGCAATGGTGAACAGAGGCAATTCTGTGGTTGCAAGTGCCATGCTGGTTCTGAGGCATTCTGTGATTTGTGTATGTTTTTAGGTTTCTACGGGTAATTCGGTGTTTAATGCTAACATGGGGCCTTCTGGGCAAACTAGCTTTGCTCTCCCTAGAATAGGGTCCCGAACGTCTGCTTCTATTGGTCGATTTAGACTTGATGGACGGCGCTTGTAGTACATAGGAAGTGTGTTGATCAGAGAGCCCAGTCACCATGGCAACCTATGACAGGAAGAGCAAAAATAAAGCACTTCAATTTCTTTGTGCTCAGGTTAAGTGAAAACTTCCATGTTGGTCCAATGGAGCAATCTCAGCTTTCTCACCTTTCTTAGGACTTGTGGTTAAAAATACATTTCTGCAAAACTGTAATGGATACCTTTTGGTTTGTCTACGATTGGCCAAACAAAATATTCTCTCCAAACTGTCATGGAGTGTGTTAGTAAAGTTTAGCAAGGTCAGTTTAGTGGTGGTATGACAGAAAAGATTGCTGATTGCAGCTTCAAGGAACTTCTAATTGCAGTGTAGCCAATCAGCATTAGAAAGGTCATCATCATGCCATCAAACCACCCCCGTCCACCGTGAATTGCTCTTAGCCTTACTGTGCGTTCACACCAAAAGCTGTAAAGTGTTTAGAGCGATAAACGCCCATTAACTTTCTATTAGACATGAGCGATAAAGCGACAGGAGCAATAAAACGCTTGAGTGATAGCTTTAAAGCTGTAAATGAGAGTTGAAAACAGTTCAACTCCATGCAAATTAGCTAGTAGAGTTTCGGCTGTATATGACCGCCAGCCAATCAGAATGTAGATGTATCTCACCGGCGTGGGTCCCAGTAAACATACCCGAGAACTTTAGTTCCTACCACCCATTTGTTCATTCGTCATGGTGCGTGAGAGAATAATTGCGGCTATTGCAGGGCATCGTATTTGTTGGCAATTGCATAGCCAACGTGGTCTTATTATAGCCCGATCCTTAACTAAAGAACACATAGAAAGAATAAAGCATCCAGCATATGATTTCAACAATGTATGAGGGCAGACGCAATCCGCATTACGCAACAGGGATGGTCGCACAGTGGAATGCTGATGGAAACCAGCGGACGAGCGGTGGGTGGAGGTGTGCGCGCATTTCAGAAGCAGGGACATACCGCACAAAAATCTATTTCTAATTTGTCAGTTTGCCGTGTGTCTGCCTGCCACAAATGCTCACGTTGAGCGGATCTTTTCCATAATAAACAGCACGTACACACGCACACACGATAGCGATCAACAAAGCTATAATCTAGTATATAAGCAATCGCTCCATTAATTAGTTATTCAGTGTTTCATGTATTTATGCTTATTATTTTTCTATTGACCAAACTTATGACTATCTTGTGTTTTTGTGGCTCGTCATCAGCAGCAGCACTTGCCTCAACTACGAGCGTGCAGGCAAAAAGTGCGGCTCCTTTAAATGGAAAAGCAAAATCGCTAGAGCGACATGAGCTGTAAATATTTCGGAGAACGTTGCGTTTTGAGCTATTCTGCGATTTTGCATCTTTTACAGCTTTTGGTGTGAACATACAGTTAGGGGCAACCATGTTTTCTTTGTCAAAACGCTCATCCACTAAAAAACTTCAGATGGCCTCTCTACTTTGACTACGTAAGACCGGCCAGGTATAATCTTGTCCTGACGTACGGTTGTACTGTTGCTGTCCCCCTCACCTGCAGGGAGAGCTGGCGAGGTCGCAGGACACGAACCGGCTCTCTCTTCCTCCTCCCCTCGACTCTCCCCCCTGCCCTCTTCTCTCTCCCGGCGTTCCCCCTCGGCTTCTCTTCTCCTTTCCCCTCCCTCATCTTCCTTTCCCTTAGGCTCAGTTTCCTCGGCGCGAAGGAGGCGGCGGCGGCCGTTGGGACACAGTCCGTATCTCCGCTTGCCGGGCGGCCTCGCGTCGTCTCCGGCCCCCCGGAGGAGAAGGGCCGCCACCCCCAGCCTCCTCAGCGGCCTGGAGGTCATGCCGTGGGGGTGCTGTTGGATGGATAGGGAGGAACAGACTCAAGTTAGGAGGAGAGGATTGAGGGTCGTTTTGAGTCGCATCGAGCTGGCAGGTCTGGAACTGAAGTAAACTTGCGATCGACTCGGTTAAGGGTTGGCATTGCTTGTTTACTTGTACCATAAACCTTAATCTAATACCAGGGTTTTCCACGGGCGGCCGCCTAAGCAACACCACGTCTGCTGCCTTAACTACCAAGTTTTATTGAAAATATTATACAAAATCCAACTCCATTCACTCTCTGGGTATAGATCAGGCGGGGAAAACAGTCTTACAGCTTGCATGAAAATATTAAATAAATATAATATAAATGGTCTCCCCTGAATCCCACTACCTTAACTTACACATTTTCTGCGGGAAACCCTTAATACCTTAATCTCTAGCATGATGCATAATCATTACAATTTCAAAACAGGAACAATTATTTTTATTCCAGTGAATCTCTCTTTATCAGAATAGAGAGATTCCAAAATGGTAAAGGGCTATGTTACTTACTATTGTTTGACGTTTCTGGCAGGAGCGAGATTTGTGCTCACTTCAAACTAGTTACCTTTTCGCCTGAAGGCTGTAGTCCTGCCTTTCTTCCGTCGTCCGCCTAGAACTGCTGGAAGACATGAAGTGACAGCGGATTCCTTTTTCCGGCAGCTACCTAAGACGGCCATTGCTGTTAGGCAATGCCACAGAACCTGTGGAGAAAGAGAAATACAATGCTAGAATCAAAAGGTATGGGAGTTTAAATGGCATTGGCCTTTTCTAATGCAAAGTGTGTATTCAGCTTAAGGCTGTAAATATTTCCATAGTAATTGTTTGTCTCAGTTGCTTGACTCAAGATGGAAATGCATATTTACACAAAAACATACGTAAAATAAACATAACATAAATCAGTCTATCTATAAAGTGGATTCAAAAGTTTTATTTTGTGTTGACTATAACTTGTCAACTTGTAACTTAATAACTGGGGTGTGTGTGTGTGTGTGTGTGTGTGTGTGTGTGTGTGTGTGTGTGTGTGTGTGTGTGTGTGTGTGTGTGTGTGTGTGTGTGTGTGTGTGTGTGTGTGTGTGCACACCTCTCAAACAAAGAAAAGAAAGAAAGTCTTCTGTTTTGGGACGGCGTCTCGTCAGGCAGCTGGAGGTGGAAGAGCTGTGGTTATGTGTGGAGGAAGACGACACTTAAAGGTCCTGGGAGAACTGGGAGGAGAATTGTGCAAACTTTCTCTGAGCCTGAAGCTTCGGCCTGCAGAAACACACACACACACACACCCGCGCGTGCACACATGCACGCACACACACATACATATACACACACATACACACCGGACACATGTGCCCATTCTAGTAGGACACCTTAGTGTAATGTGTATAAGACCACATAAGTTCAGATGGCAAATGAGAAGAAAGGAATGGATATCTACTCAGGAAGCTTCCTTGCTAGGTACCTACTCAGGACGCTTCCTTGGCCTACGGACTACCTACTTCAGGAAGCTTTCTTGCTAGTGCTCAGGTACTTACTCAGGAAAGCTTCCTTTGCTACGTCAGTACCTACCTCAGGACTAGCGCTTCCTTGCTAGGTACCTACGTCGTAAAAGTGGCTCAAAGTGAGACAGCCTAAACCAGGTAGCAGCACATCGACAAAAAAGTGGGTCATTGGTCTGTTAACTAAGGGGCAGTGATGTAAAAGTCACTCTGCTAGCTTTTTTTTTTTAGCTATGCTAAAATGTGTAAAGTTGTAGTAAACAAGACAAAGGTAAAAGAAATGTTTACAATTGACAAATTTATTCATTTACATTTTATTATCTTACACAGTCTTATGGGCCATCCTACAGCGACCTAGGAACTGTAGGTACCTGGTTATGCTAGCGGCTGAATCGGCCACTGCGCTGTGGTCATGCTCCGCCATGCTACCTTTATCTGCCACTTGTTTCTGAGGCATTATCCAAATAAGAGACACAGCGGTACCAGAGACGTATTACCCATCTGTAGAACCAGCAACACAATGTTTTGGGAGCAGGCTCACCTCTGGCTGGCCGGGTCGTCTCTACCGTGACCCCATGTTGCCGTGACGACGCTGATGATAGGGCCTGTAGGGTCAGTCCGGGTCTTTTCATTGGTGGATAGCCAGGGCTGGACTCTGTCTTGGAGCACCTTGTATGGAGAGAGAAAAAGTTATGTTTATGAATAATGTATTTCTAAATTTGAATGGCACGTCAATGATTTTTAAGTTCAATTGCTCATTGCTAAATTCATGACCAATGCATTAATAGATTATCTAATCTGACTCCACACACCTGTTTGGTAGTTGACAACAGCTGATATTGTTTGTGCAATACAGATATAGTGTTAATTCATGTATGTTGTCCAAATAGGTAAAACATTGAATACAACATATACATCAAAACAATATGACTATACACAGCAAATCGGTCTGTCATTGGTGTTTTTTTTTACCATTGAGGCGGGGGCGGTAGGTGTGTGGGACCTCAGAATCCTGGTGGGGACCATCTGCGTGGAGTGTGCTTTGCACGAAACCGAGTGTCGTTGAGACCCTTCCTCACATTTCGGGCTGGTGTCCTGTAGGGTTTGGCGGAGCTGTGCGCTGTGTCTTTGGACGTGTTCAAAAACGCGAGAATGCTCTGTGCTCTGGTGTGAGCGCAGTGTTCTGGGCTGAGCGATGGCACCACTCGCTAACGAGTGGCTGTTCTCTGGTCGCGCGCCTGTCGCTAGTCTTACACGTGCATCCTTGGCTGCTTGGCAGGACCTCGACGAGCGTCTGTGTGTGGTTTGAAAGCCGCGTGGCGTTTGCCTCTTGGGGGTGAACAGGTGTCCGAGGACATCTGCGGTGGTGTAAAGCTTCCTCTTCGGGTTTTTCCAGTGTGTTGTTTGACCAGCGACCTGCTTTGGATTTGGCACATCTTGGGAGACAGGTGTCTTGTTTTTTGTGCGCGCGTGCGGTCTTGGCTTCGGCCGTGGTTTCCTCTGCTGATCCTGAGCCGTGGCCCTGGCCTCGGGCGGTGTGGCCCCTTGGATGATTTGGCGCCGCTTGGCTCCCTGAAACTCCTTCAGGACAGAAAGAGAACCCTTCTGGACCATGCGCTCCTCGCACCACGGCATCCCGTCACTGACGTTCCTGCGAGCACCACACACATGCAGACGGCACACACACACACACTGCATCATATTCCGTTAAGTTACGCACTAAACCTTGATAGTCTATGGCATACAGGCTAAGACATAGGTTTTACTTTGGAACGCGAGGATTGTACTCACATATCTCTTCCGAATGATTTGGCGTTTTGGCCTGTTTGTGCTCATCCTGCAGAGGGAGTGGCAACTTTCCCTCTATACCAGGCCTCCGCCACTGTTTCTCTGTCCACCGGGCCATCAGTCCTGACTACAACAGCTCTGCTCCACAAAACAAAAGGGTGCAGGAAAATGAAGAATTAAAAAGGGGTACCTAAAGGAGCCCTATCGTTGAGGCTTGTCATATCTATCAATCTGTTCTGACTGTCACATGTTCCTAATCGGGATCTACAATTATAACATATCTATTAACATGCAAATGTTGATGGGGAAAGCATCACGTTGACAACCCGTTACAGCGAACAATGCAGCAGACTTCACTATGGAAATACGTATAGCCGTCAACGTCTACTTGTTTAATTAAAACCAAACGTTGTGTTCATGGCACAATAAACCAAGGCAGGGTATGGCGAATTGGTGAAGTACTGAACGCCTATTTTGTGCCTAGTGTGAGTTATTTCCGGCTGTGTGTGTGCCGAGGCGTGTGGGTGGTGGTGGTGGGTGGAGCGGTGTAGTGTGTGGTGCGACGGCGGAGGTCTACAACTCCCAGGCTATCACCATCGTCGCAGCAGTTCACTGTCACCGTATCTACCAGGTCTGTGACACACAAATATTTGAATAGAAAGCTATCTCCGATTTAAAAAAAATATCTGATTAAACAGTCTGGGGCTGGAACTCCTTTAAACACTCCCGTTTTAAAATGGCACAAATGTTTCGACCGAGACTGTCGGCTGTTCACCGTCGGACCGCCGGCCCACTTGAAGGTTACTGTACTAACGCAAAAAAAAAAGCTGAATTATATTGAGTACATACCTAGTGCGGGTCGATACAGTGTCACGCCATGATTTACAACCACATTTGCAGTACTGCTGGCTGTTAGCGGGTCTTTCATCAGTGTCTACTGCCACGCTGGATAGAACGCTACAATGGGCGCACTGGCCTATCACTATCCCCTGCAGCGGAAGGATCGTTCGGACCCGCTCATGAAGGGCCGACCGAGCGGTCACCGGACCGCACCACAACGACGCGCTTGATTCACACGGACAGTCCCAAAGTG
>OLKM01003575.1:5000-33802 GCA_900291075.1 Melanogrammus aeglefinus | reverse complement strand
GGCACTTGGTCTACTAATGTAAATCTTCATTAAGCTAAAACGGATCACGGAGGAGGCCAAAAGTTATAGTTTCAGAAAATATGGAGGACTGGAAAAATACCAGTGATGCAACAGGATCTAGGACAATAAGGTATACAAGCAACTGGTTTACACAGCAACAAGAACAGACACTGAGAAATCCGTCTTTATGCATCTGGATCCCTCAACCACATGGCACAGAGAATTAGTGAACAAGATCACTTTTGAACAAGAACACTTTTGAATACACTGATCATAATACATGGGATTTGGAATATGATATTGACCCGGATAACAATTTCTTCTCTTCAATCAACAATAACTGTGACTATTATACTGATGAACAGTACAACAGGAGAATTAAGACAGATAGCAAACTTTCCATCATCCACTTCAATAGTAGAAGTCTTTATGCAAATTTCAATTCAATTTATCAAGGAGTATCTAACATCAGTTCAAAAAAACACTTCAGCATCAATTGCCATATCTGAGACATGGATTACAGCAAATAAGGCTTCGAACTTTGAGCTTGAAGGCTATGAATTTAGATATATAAACAGACAAACTAAAGGGGGAGGAGGAGTTTTGTGCTATGTATATGTGGACAGAACTCTGAATTCAGGTGTTGGACGATATTGTTCTGCAGTAGTGGATAACATTTTGGAATCATAACAAGTTGAAATTTTAAGGAAAATAAATAAAAATGTAATGCATTGGCTTGTATATACAGAGCACCAGGCTCTAGTATTGATATGTTTAAAACTTTGGGTGGAGGAAACCTTGCTAAAATGAGTCACAAAACCAATTTTCATTTTGTGGAGATTTCAATATTGACCTGTTCAATCAAAAAAAATATACCATGACAGATGAATTTATCAACCACTATGTTTAGTATGACTTATTCCGAAAATTTACCAGACCCAGCAGAATCACATCTCATTGTGCACTCTCATAGATAATATATTTAACAATGACATAGAAAAAAATACAATTATGGGCTATTAATAAATGGATATTAGTGATCACTTACCAGTTTTTACAGTGATATGGAACAGAAACTATAGGATTAATAAATAGGATGAGAGAAAAAAGAATACAGGAGACTGAGAACAGAGGAAACAATGAATGCTTTTAAAAAGGACTTACTGGCGCAGAACTGGGATGATGTATATCGAAATAAAGATGTTGATAGTGCTTATGAGGAATTTCTCAGAATATTTACCATACTATATAATAAAAACTGTCCCTTAATGCAATATAGCAGTAAACTAAAATATGCCGAGTGTCCATGGATAATAAAGGGTTTACAAAATGCCTGCAAAAAGAAAAATACGCTGTACAGAGACTTTTTACGACAGAAAACTAAAGAATCAGAAAATAAATATAAAAAATACAAAAATAAGCTAACTAATGTTATAAGGAATAGCAAGAAAGATTACGACAGGAAAATATTGGACAATAATAAAAAATAATATTAAAGGAATGTGGAGCATACTGAACAATATTATAAAAAAATGGGACTAAACAAATTCATTTCCCAGAGTATTTTATTGTGAAGGATCAGGAAGAATATAATATGGATAATTGTGGCAAATAGCTTTATAAATTCTTTGGTAAATGTCTGGACCTGAAATTGGCAGAAAAAATCCCTGAATAATGGACAGTGAAATTAGATCCAAATAAGTTAATAAATCAAATCCTTACTCCATGTTCTCGCAAGCAGTAGATGAAAAGAGAATTAACTAATATTGTCATGAACTGCAAGAACAAAAAGTCTGTGGGATTGCAAATGATATAGATATGAGTATAATAATAAAAAAAAAGGTAATTGAGGGATTTCTAAACCATTAACACACCATCTGTAACGTGTATCATTCCGAAACAGGCCACATTCCCCTAATAAATGATAAACACTGCAAAAGTCATACCACTATACAAAACTGGCAGCCGAAACACCCTACTTCAACAAACTAACCAAGACCCGTTTCTTTAATTCCACAAGTTCTTCTAAAATTCTTGAAAAACTTTTCCAACAATTCAGTTGGAAAAATTCATTAGAAACAAAACCAACTCCTCACTGACAGCCAAACGGATTCCGGCCAAACAGATTCAACATCACTGGGCATTAATAGACTTAATTGAAGATATCACAAACTCTATAGACCATAAAAAACATCAGTTTGGTTATTCATTGATCTTAAGAAAGCGCATTTGAACACAGTAAATCATGACATATTTATAAAAAAACTGGAAGTTATGGTATTGGGGGGTAGTTCTTTAATTGGGTCGAGAGTTACTTAAGTAAACCAGGCAACAGTTTGTGAAGTTGGGTGACAGTTGCTCCGCATGTCTGGATATTTCTTGTGGCGTCCCCCAGGGGTCAGTGCTGGGCCTCCAAATTTTTTCAATTATGTATATCAATGATATAAGCATATATATCTAAGATATTGAAGCTTATTTTGTTTGCAGATGACACAAATATCTTCTGTACTGTTGATGACTCTCAGCTGTTATTGGACGAGATGTCTTCTGAATTATACAAACTAAAAGATGTGGTTTGACATATAAACAAGTTATATCACTAACTTGAAACAAAACTAAAATAATGATGATATTTGGCAATTGCAGAATGAATTCACAAGCTAAGATACAGATTGATGGGGTTATTATTGAAAGAGTTGCCGTAAATACATTTCTTGGGTGTTATAATAGACGAAAACACTCAGCTGAAACCACATATAAAACATATATATTTCTAAAGTTTAAAGAAGCATTGCAGTATAATAAATAAAGCAAAGCAGTTCCTAGATAATAAATCACTCCGCATTCTCTACGGTCATAGTCTCTCCTTATTTTAAGTTACTGTGCAGAGGTTCTGCTGGGTAATAACTTTAAAAGTGTATATTACATCCATTATTTATTCTTACAGAAGAGACAATTAGAATAATTCACAACGCTGTTTTCAGGATCATACAAACACACTATTCTTACAGTCGAATATACTAAAAACTTGCAGACCCAGGTAGAATTACAAACTGCACGAAATTATGTTTTCGGCGCAAAAAATAATCAACTACCAGAAATATTCAAAGATTGTTTACTGAAAGAGATAGTTGCTATAACTTAAAGGGGACTGTTTAAATTCAATTGTGGTTAGGGTGCCGTAACGAACGAGAAGAAGTTGTGTATTTTCTGTTGTGGGGTGAGATTATGGAACAGTCTGGAATCTAAAGCTCAAGAGGAATGTCAAACAAATACAGTTTAAAAAGGTGTATAAGAAATTATTTTTATGAGGTACAAGGATGGAAGGGGTTTAACTGACATAGGGGCAATGTTGGTTTTGTTGTGTGGTATGTAAAGTATATCTATCTTATGCGTATGGATGTGTACATATGTGGATATGGATGTATATATGGGGATATGAATATATATGTTATGTATATTGATATGTGTATGTATGTATGTATATAGCTATTTTTTTGGAAAAATGTAGCAATGATTTATATATTGATAAGAGTAAATATCGATGTATATATTGATATTACATATAATATATATTAGTAAGAAATTGTATGATGTTATGAATTAGTAATTAAATTAGGAGCTAGCAAGCATTGATTTAGGAAGTAGGGGTGGGATTCAATAAATGTTGACTTCTTCCCACTCCCTTTCGGATGTGGTTGAAAGTGCATTGCATCATGTTTTCCGTTTTCTGTTAGGTGTAAGTTCACTGTTTTCAGTGAGACCATTGTGCTTTCTTTTTTATATATGTTTTGTTTTTGTTTGTTTGGTTTTTTTCTTGTTTTACACATTCGAAATAAAAATAATGTAATCTAATCTAAACCTCCCATTGGTTCGACCTACCGTTAATCCGACAAAATACCCACTGGTCCGACCTCCCATTGGTTCAACCTCCCGTTACTCCGACAAATCAACCACAAGTCGGACCCAAATAGGAGGTCGAACCAAATGGGTGGTCCATTAGTTCGACCTGTCATCCCTACTTTCTGACAAGCGCTTTTCATTGCGAGCATGCGTCTCTCTCTCTCTCTCTCTCTCTCTCTCTCTCTCTCTCTCTCTCTCTCTCTCTCTCTCTCTCTCTCTCTCTCTTCTCTCTTCTCTCTGAGAGTTTGTTTTAACTCTGCTGTCCCAATGCTTTAACAACATTGTATATCACAGTCGTGCCAATAAAGCAGAGAGAGAGAGAGCTCTCGGAAACGCACATCACACACACGGACGGAGCGGAGCCAGTTTCCTCTCGGTGCCGTTAACCGATTGTGCCAGATGCGCCAGAGCGCGCACCTCTGCCAGGCTCGCGCTCTGTGGGGAGATTTGTGTTATTCATCTTAACAGAGATGCTGAACAGAGGGATTAATGCACACATTCACACAGGCTACACACACACGAGCTACCCACAGACACAAAGCTGGGGGGCGGGGCGGAGAATGCGCATCTGGTGGCGTGCTCAACACCTGGTGGTCAGTGCGTGCAATTATCCGACCTCTCTGTTTAGATTACAGATGCATTAGTCCAGTTCGAACTAATGAGGACCTCCAATTAGTTCGAACTCTCATTACTCCGATTGTCGCAACAATGGGAGTTCGAACTAATGGGAGTTCGAACTAAATGGGAGGTCGGAACCAATGGGAGGTCGGAACCAATGGGAGGTCGGACCAATGGGAGGTCGGACCAGTGCCATGGACCCCTGTACCGGTGTATGTAGACGATAAATGCTGCCTTCCGTTTCCACTATACTCCTTCCGTTTCCACTATACGCCTTCCGTTTCCACTATACTTTCACTCACACATACATACATTCTCCTTTCACATACATACATTTTCACTCTCACATACATATATTACTTATAGTATGAAAATGTATAAAAATCAATTACAACAACAAGTAAGAATTCAGTTTACCTAATTCATTATTTAAATTATGATATTTTTACTGTAATGTATCGTTGCAACAGTATTTATATTTACTGTTAAATTGCATCCTTTTGTGGGACTAGGGGAGAGCCGGGTCGATTTAAACACTTCAGTTAAACGTCTTTTTAAAAGATGACGTTACGTATACAAATAATTTCAACATGTGATCAACAACTCACATGTGTGTTCTCTTAGTTACAAGTGTAATTTAATAACATATGTTGGATGATCAAGCTGTTTTTTAACTTTGAACGCAAGTTGACATTTGTTTGAAACGCCTCGCCTAGTTGGGACGTTTGAAACACACATGCGGGACGAATGAAACAGCATATTTCAAAAATAAACTGTTGATCTTACTCTTGTCTTTATGCAACATACCAGACAACATACTAGTGTACTCATCATTGCTAAAATTTCACATAATTCTGCATGATATAAATAGGTCAAAATATATTTTTGGCCCGTGCGTAATTGTCAAGATGCACATTTCGATTAAAACTCACCTTTCTTCTTTTGGACGACAACATTTGCATTAAATTTACTTATTTCCCTGTCCTAAGTCATGTTTGGGGATACACAGTTGAACATCCTTTTATTTATTTTAAACAAAAACTACCAGGTCAACAGGATAACAGCTGTTTCAGCTGAAATGTATCCAAGCGCCTTACGGGGTTCATTTCTTTTCGACGCGCTCTATCCGGCGCACAGACGCATCCGGAGTCTCTGTGGAGAGGTAAGTGGCTAAACTTATTTCATGTGATAAATATTGTGTAATAGTCTGCATATTTACAGGAACATTATGTTGAAATCATGGTGAACTCTAGTGCATCCGGAACAGGAAAAATTAGGCCGAAGGTGGGGGTGGGAGGTGGAATGGAGGTGGAATGGGTGATTGTCGAGCAGGAGGACCAGCTTCGACTCCTTGGACACACGGATGTGCCTGGTGAAGTGGGCCAGGTACAGGAGGAAGTCTGGCTCCTTCATCCTGCCAGTTGGGTTGCAGCTGCCAGCACAGCCAATGGGTCCACCCCTCAGGAAGTGGTCTTTGAACCGCTTATGGGGGAAGATGAAGAATGGCGGAACAAGGTCACCCTGCACATTGTCTGCCAGGGCAACTGTGACCAGGGTTCCCCTCTCTGGCACCTGGACAGTGGTGACCCCTGTAAATAGTTGTGTGAGCAAAGTTGTATATATATAGTTATGTGTATATAGTTGTGTTTTATGTAAATATAGTTCATATTAAATACCGGTTTCATCAATGTTCCATATATCCTTGGCCTGGAACTGGTACCGGTCCAGCACTGTTTTCAAATTTTGGTGGAACAAGTTGACATTTCTTTGATTGAAATTTTGACAACAGTTGTTGGCTAGGGCCCTCTGGACGCTGAAGGGAGAGGGCTGCCACTGCGCGCTCCATGAAGGGAGGTGAACCCAGTCCTTCCCCGCCATGCTCTTCCTCGACCAGGATGCAGGGAATGGGCAGCTGAAATGCACTGCCAGCTCGAGGGCAAATTTTCGGACCTGAAGGGGTCATAAAAAGTTGATGTACATTTGTGTGTTTATGTTTATGTTATTTGTTCATATTTACTAATTAAAGTATGTGCATAGCATACATGTGTGCCTGTCCTTAAACTTATGTAGCCCTTTTCACAACACTGCCCTCATTATGGGTGAGCCCAATATAAATGGCTGCTGCCCTCTTCAGGTAGTCCCTGACCTTTCCCTCCTGCACTGTGTTAAAAACCCTATTGTGCGGGTTATAGTCAGGGGACCTAGCCGCTTCCACTGCCCTCCTCTGCCCCTCCGTTTGAGGGTAGAGGTGACAACGTCACATGATGGATGTTGTTTGCCAATGCTGCCTACCTCACTGAGCTCCCAGAATACACCTCGCTGCAGGCCCTGGCATATACCCATGCTGGACCCAGCCCACGGGACGTGGTTGCCCTTCGGACGCGCAGCATTTTTCTCTCAGTAATAATCTGTTGATGCATGTGATAAACATGTTTTGTTCATTCAAAATATATTATTTAATTCAAAGCAGTAGTTATTCCATTTGCAAACCATTTTTTTAATTTCTGTGATTTTATACAGGGTATTGATCGTTGCAATGTGCGCGCAATTACATATGGTGATGTGCGGGACGTTTGAAACAAGTGTTTCAATCGTCCCGACAGCGACTACTGACCTTTTTTACCCCTAAACTTCAAAACTCTGACATTGCACACTTTATCACAGGTTTAACTAATAAGTCATCTGTTGTTGTATAGTCATATTATTATGGCATGAAACAAAAAATACAACAATTTATTACAAAAAAACTACCGCAGAAAGGATTTTACTTACAGCTCTCGAAAACAGGTTTGCGGGATAACTTTTAAATGGGTTGAGGTCATTACACAAAATTTCCTGGGGTTGGTCAGTCTAGGGTGCTGAACGTAGTGACGAATTTTGACTTGAAAGCATTTGCTTGGTTTTCAAGGAAATCGCTGTTTCAATCGTCCCGTGTTTCAATCGTCCCGGCTCTCCCCTACTGCATGTTACTAAGACCCGCCCCTTAAATCATTTAAATTGAAATACCTGCGTGTAGAGGGTGTAGCAAGATAAGAAGAAAGAAAAAATGCAATCCAACAAGATGATTCATTTTAGAGAAATGAATGAATAAAACAACCCTGCTTATTAGAGAATCACACAACAGTACAAACATGCTTACCCTTACTCTGAGTATTCCGAGGACACTGTACACAGTACTCTGCTCTTCTGAAAAGAGAAATAATCCATTGTAGAGATTCTACTGATTTATACGTTCACGCTGAAGCAAATCAAGTGTTCATATAAACAAGAGGCTAAACTGTCTTTAGAGGATGGAGGAGAATTCTACAAGTATGAAATCAGCAGAAACAGAAAAGAGGATGCATATTCACTTCATGTGTTTCTATTCATTGTGATTATCTGGCTCTTTATTGATAACATGATATCTATGTTTCTGTGGGTTTATGTCTGAGCTTGTAGATATCAAAACTCTCTGCCTAGCATTCATTTGTTAATGAAGTTATTATTCCTCATCAATGAGTGAAGTCATGGAACAGCAGCCAATAGCAGGGTTGTCTGAGAATAGCATGAACTGGTCTAACTGGTTTGTTCAAAACATTATTTCCTTGAATGAGTCATGACGGTTTTGTGTAACTAACGAACTCTCTGAAAACCACCTTGCACCAGCTTTACCCAGTTAGAAGTTTTTTTGCTGTCTTTGTTTGAGTGCATTTCATTTTTCTTTGTGGTGGTCTCCAACATATTCCTCCTGAATCTGCATAGCGTGAGACTTTGTGGTGACTGGATGTTCTGTGTTGGGCAGAGCACAGCAGGCAGCACAGACGGTGACAGGTTCACCTGCACTCAATCCTCATGTGTGCACAATTTGATAAAACACAACCCTGTTCTGACAGCCTTCCCTGCCTTCTTCACAGCCTTTGGCTTCAATCCAGATTGTAGAAAGGCGTGTGTCCTACAGTGGTTTGGCTTTTTAAAACTAGGGCCAATCGAAATGCAGGATATCCTCTCAATATGTTGGAGGCGGGTCAAGGGTTAGAAATGCTGTGCAGTCCCGCCTCAAGCAGGACACCTGACACCTGTGCAGTGATGTCATGGAACAGAAGCCAATGGGAGGTTAGTCTTAGAGGAGGAGAGACAGGGAGGTTAACTTGTCCAACTGGTTGGTTCACAACATAATTACCTTGTAACCGTGTTGGATGGTTTGGTGTGGCTCACTTCATTACAGCAGGGAGAAGACTCAGGTACTGTGCTCCACTCTGATCCGTGAGTCATCATAAATATGTTTAACTTATTAGGTTGATGGTTATTTTTCTAAAAAATAAATGGTTTAAAACGTTAGTAAATATATAGTTGCATTGCTATTTGTCAAAATTAATATTTGTCCAAAGTGACTGACAGTGAATTCAGATACAGGTCTTTAAGGAGCAGGTAAGTGTTGGACTGTTAGGGTAGCGTTGGCTGCTGGACCCAAGAGCAGAACACAGAGACAGGACAGGAGTTGGAGTGACGGTGAACAGGTTTATTAGGGTACAGCCAGGAGTAAAGCAGGAGGTAGGTTGGAGTGGGGCGCATCAGGCTGGAGTGAGTGAAGACTGCAGGCTGGAGGTGACGATCGAAAAAAAAAAAATAGGTGAGAGAAAACACAGGTGAGGAACGAGAAATCCACAAGAGAGACCACAAGAGAGTTTGTACTGGAGCCAGGACCGAGTAACTACCACGGTAACACGAAGTACGATCTGGCGATGACTGCAGGGAAACCATGTGTATTTGAAGGGGAGTTGATAAGATGATGCAGGCCAGGTGTGAGCAGTTGAGTGGCAGGCAAGTCACAGAGACAGACAGGGGGCGTGGCCAACCCAGGGAGAGAAAACACCACACCACAACAGTGGCCATGACATGGACATTGCAGAGACAGATCATTAAAGGTCCCATGGCATGCTATGTTCTAGACTGTACAGCCCCTAATACAGTACTTGAAGACGTTCAAGAAATTCTGCCTTTTTTTAGAGCCGGGTCAAGGTGGAGCGTGGGGTTGTGGTCCTGAGCAGCTTGCTGTTACGGTACCATGCGCTCGTGTTTACAGTGGATGTATCGCAATGGCGAGGCGCACACAACTTTTGGCCATGTTCTGTAAATATTTTAGAACACTCACATTTAAATAATATCATAAAATACATGGGTATCTATTCTCATGTCCAAAAGCTGTGCGCACCTCCAGACGATATTATGAATCTCAAATGACTGGGTCGGTGGTTCTTCCCCTTCCCCATCAATCTGAAGTAGACTGAAACGCGACATGGAGGAGAAAGGGATTGTTGGCCGTGATTGTCTCCCCGCCGGAGCGGGTGGTGCCTCGCGGCGGTGGTGCCTCGCGGCGGTGGTGCCTCGCGGCGGTGGTGCCTCAGCAGCGGGCAGCGGGGCTCTGGTGGGAGACATTCGTGGGCAACACTCCCTTTCTCCTACATGTCGCGGTTCATGTACTTCAGGGAGCCGCCAAAGTTCCTTTCCCCCAATTCCTTCTCAATCATGGCTGAGATATCCCCAACTGCAGTCTCGTTGTGGAATTACCAGAGACGTCAGAGAACCCGACGTGTTATGTGCAATAACACCAACAGCAGAACGGTTATCCAAATAACAATGAAGTTTACAACACTTGCGTTACATTGTGTGTATTCACACACACGCGTGGTTCTTGCACGGTCGTAGCTTATCGTCTCATTGGCGGGCCAAATTCTCTTGGCGGTCAAAGCAGAGAAAGGGGAGGCAACATGTCCCCGCATGACGACATAAAGGGAAAGTTCCAAATCTGCGGATCTGAGCTTGGTTTTTTCAAAGGCAGAGCAGGATACCTTGTGCTCCTTTCGGCATAGGCCATAGGTCTTTAAGGAGCAGGTAGGGATTAGACAGTACAGAAAATATCCATTAAGGAGCAGGTAGGGGTTAGACAGTACAGATATAAGTCATTAAGGAGCAGGTAGGGGTTAGGGGCATATCTGCTCTATAGGATACTACAGGTAAGACTCTGGGCAATGGGGATCGAACCAAGAACCTTTCAGCTTGGATTCAAGCAGTTAATGTAACAGTTTACAATAATTATTAAATTTGTCTTATTTAAGATTTGTCCAAATTTAAAAGTGTCTTTGGGGAACTTTAAAGGTACTTGGGATATAATGTAGATGTATGTACGATATCCGCATGGTGAGCTTGATCAGACACATTTGAAGCCCTTAGAGAACGTCTGAGTGTTATTAAATAGTTATTACAAACGTCTGGGCTGTATCGCCACATCTTTACCCTCATTGAGAGTGAAAATGTGAATCTGCATCCAGGAAAGACCCACCAGCCGTGTTCCAGATCACAAATGAATAGATGCAGAAACTGCAACAGCGCCCCCTAGGGTCACTTTTTTCGGTGGTTCGCAGAATTCTGTGTAACACCCGCTCGCTCTCCTAGCTTGACTGCGATCAAGCATGTAGGATCGATAGCTCTTCCTTGGGTCCCCGGAAGTTAACACTGAATTTTTATAAAGTGAATTTTCCAGCTGAATTTGGCATGTTGATTTGGGGAGTTGAAAATATTTCAGTTGAATTTTTAACGTTGATTATTTGATATTCAATTTTTTGACATTGAAAAATAAAGCTGAAAATGATTTTACAATTTAAAGAGTTAAATTTAGAGGCAAGAAATACAGATACGTGATTTCAATGCCTTAATATTCAGTGCTTAAAATTCAATGGCTTTTTTTTTCCAAGTCCGATGTCACGCATTTACTTAGTATTTTAAAAACCCATCTCAGTAGTAATGATGTTTTTGGTGGCCTGTTTTAATTGTTGTCATTTAGCTGTCATTCAAATTTTTATTAGTTTTAGTCATATTCATACTCTTTTCAGTAGTCAAGTTTCAGTCCACTAAAAGTCTGAGAATTTTAGTCTTATTTTAATCAGAATTATCCATGACTATTTTAGTCTCTTTTTTGTAATGCAATTCTATTTAACTCATTCGATACCTAAGAGTATTGACACAACCAACATTTAATTTTTGCCAAACCAATTTCACAATTCAAACAAGGTAATGTTCTTATTATATTATTGTTACCTTATAGACTCAAGAATACATCCATTCTAGACACGGAAGACACTCTAAATTTACAACGTATTTATTTTACCAACCAAACATGTTCCGTTCACATTAGTACGGCGAATTTGACACTGAAAACAATGCTTTTTAAAAACGATTGCTGAGGTGGATGAATGTGGAAATGCTGGGTTTGCGTTGTAGTGTGGTCAGGGTAGACGGAGACTTTTCAGATGGCCATGACAGTGCCGTGATGCTGCCACAAGCTTGCGCTCGAGACAGACACTCCAAACAAAAATGGCGGGTGAAATGGAAATGATTATTTCTCTGTGCAATGTGCTTTATATCAGTTACAAGTTACAACTTGAAATACTGTCTCATACATAATCGTTGCTCCTCGAGCGTTGTACTTGCTGTGCTTAAGCGATAGGAGAAAACCAAACAGACGCCGGTTCAAACTGTACTTCGAGAGGCGTTTCTAAAAAAAAACGTTTCTAAAAAGTCATATTTTTGCTTGTGAGTGAAAATGATTAATCAGCTGATCACGCGCATGTAATCTAAACAAAGAGGCGTGCCGGGAGTTGCATAACCAGGATAACAACTTTTTATCAAAATCATTTCAGTGTGGAACGTGGATGCAAAACATTCCGAAAACGATAGTGTGGACAGCGATCAGCGATCACTTTCACTGCGACTGTGCGTTTTTATATTTACCCGAATTAGTCTGGACAGGGCCTTAAGTTTTCATGAGTGCTACCACCACAGCTGCATCTTCTGAATCGAAATAATGCCACGACGAGCGAGGATTCAGGAAGTAACGTAACCTGATACAGCCCCAGAAATAAATCAAATAAACCATTTTACTCGACTAGTTTTTTTTTCAACAAAAATGAGGAAACATTTTAGAAGGGTTTTATTTTGTAAAACACATTTAGTCTTATTTTTATTCGTCAACAATATTGCATTATTAATTTAATTATAGTTATTGTCACATGACCAGCATTTACGTTACGTCTCGTCTCGTTTCCTCAAGTGATAAAGGTTTGTTGACGACAATATTTAGTCATAATTATTGTTGACAAAAGCAACACTACTCTAGCTTGGCTCCTAAGTATTTTCCGCTCAATTTGAATTTCCCTTCAGTACTAGGTCTGGATCTGCGGTATGTTAGTGGGTTTTCTCTGTCTAAATTTTCTGCGTCCAATCAGCGAACAGAGGGAGTGGCTGAGATCATTGATGTTAAAGTCAGCTCTCGTTGATGGACATCTTCACGCACGGTGATTGGTTGGTTTTACAGCCTGCACACAACGTGATTCCCGGCCAAACTTTATTGGTTATGGCAGATCCGAAGTCGCACTGGGCAGATCCAATAGTTTTAAACTTCAACAGACACCCGCCTTCAAATGAGTTAGCGTTTGTCAATTGAGTAGGTCCAGACTCTCTGTACAAATGAAATGAAGTATGACAGTCCGATACGACCAGGCTAACACTACTCAGTAGTCCTGGTAACTTTGACTGCTCGTTATTTTTTTGCACTAAATACAACAAAGAGGTAAAAACGAAATGATAAACCCCATCACATGAGTCTTGCATTTGTAGCCTTTATAATTAAAATCGGTCTCTGACATTGCTTATATAATGTGTGTGTGTGTGTGTGTGTGTGTGTGTGTGTGTGTGTGTGTGTGTGTGTGTGTGTGTGTGTGTGTGTGTGTGTGTGTGCATGTCTGTGTGTGCCGCCTTGCCTTAGCTCCTTTCTGAACAGCGGCCTGTAAAGGGTGTAACAAGATAAGAAGGAAGAAACACGAGAAGAATCCAAGTCAACAAGCCAACACAATATGCGGTTGTGTATAAAACTCAATTACAACAAGTAAGAATTGTTCTCTCGTCCCACAGACTACAGCCGCAACTTATTATAAAGCCGTGAATAAACAAACGCTGAATGGCCGTAGAAACAATATATAGTTGTTTGTGTCCAGATCTCCATTCTGCTATGAGTGAGGAGAGAGAGGAAGGGGGTCCTACCTCTAAAACCATTCAACAGGAACATGGCCGACAGAGCAAAGCTAAGAGGTAAGAAGAGGATCTCGCTGTCTGTGAGACTGTCTCCTCTCAGAGCTCAGCTTTGATATATCATGACTCCATCATTAGTCTTAAGAGTAAAAGTTGTGTGTGTGTTGTGTCGAAGCCCAGATCAGCAGGAGAGAGAACACTCCCCTAGACCCAGTGTCTCCATGAAGAGTGACCACTCTATGTATCCATCTGCTAAATTTAAAGATTGTAGTCAGTCTATTGAGAAGAGGTGAGGATTTATCAGAGATCATTAAAATACAGAATCAATCAAACATCTATAAATCCTGGTTCTTATTTTTCTAGAGGAGTCCAACAGGAGAGATCAGACTCCCCCGGACCCAGCTCTGTCTCCATAAAGAGTGACTTGTCTATGAATCATCCCCCTCAATTCAAAGATGGTCACCGCTCCGGAAAAAAGAGGTAGGAGATTCAATCAGATGATGAAAACTGACAATTTCAATGTTATCAGACTCTGCGATACTGATGTTTACAAGTTAAAAATATCTATAGCTCTCTGTCTGTCTGTCTCCCTACTTTTGTGTGTGTTCTCTCCACAGACAACCCAAGGACAGGTCAAAGGCTACCAGTACTCAGACTGCACAGCAGCATCAAACAGAGCTGATCAAGGTGGGTAAATGTCCAACAAGATATTTTACTTAAGCTCTACATGAACATTAAATAGCATCTCCTTCTGCTAACAGTCTCCAGGCACAAAGCTCTGCCTGAGGGAGATGAACCAGGAGGAACCGGCTGCTACACTGTTGGGCGGTAAGAGACTCTTATTTTGAAGACAGAGGAGACAATTATTTTGAAGTGCAGAAGAGACCCTTATTTGTTCTGTTCAGACTAAATGACACAATGGGGAATTTTTTAAATCCCTAACCTTTCAATGTCGAAATTTCCTCGTGTTAGGGTAAGGGTATCAGGTTAAATTGCATTGATCCAGATATGTAGGGTTATTGTGAGGGTATCAGGTTAAAGAATGTTAAACAAAATGCTGTAAATCAAAAGCAGAATAACTCGGTGGAAAAGATGCAGCACTATCTTGTTATATCAGCATATCAATATGATTAAATTATTACTATCATTAGACCAATCATATTGTTATTGAAATAACTTGAATAAAGCAGGATATATTTTTTAAAACTCCCGTAACGCTATCTAAGTTGTTGATGCTTCGGCCACACTTATCCTGCCTCTTGCGAACTGAGACCCAACGTCATATCCCGCCCCTTGCAAGCCCACCCCCCTAAGCCCCCCGTTGATTCTACTGATGTCTCAACGACATCGATGTTCGCGTATAAAGAATCAAGTGCCAATCACCCTCAGTGTCAAATCTCCTGATATACAACTGCGGCAAAAATGTATGAAAACAGGTGAACCAAACGTTATGCGTTGTAACATTATAGCCAAAATGTTATTATATTATGCGCTCAGAAAATTATTGAATTATCGACTGGGGTTTCCACATTATTACTATGGGTTTAATTACAACTAAAGGTTGAACGCGTGCGATGCGGGTGTGGAAACTCTAGTCATATCAAAAGGAAGAGAACTATTTTTCAGTAAACACGTACGGTTAAAAGCATTCCTAAATGTTACGTACATGTTTGAACTGTAGCATACTTAAAACCTCTCACTGTCTCTGTGTGTTTGTGTCTGAGCTTCGAGGCTTCATAGCTCTCTTTATATTTCAACAAAGTCTTCATCACTGGGTAGATCCAGTGCGTACGATATCCGCATGGTGAGCTTGATCTTGATCAGACACATTTGAAGCCCTTAAAGAACGTCTGAGTGCAATGATAAATAGTTATTAAATAGTTATTACAAACATCTGGGCTGTATCCACATCTTTACCCTCATTGAGAGTGAGAAGGTCTAAGAATCTGCGTCCAGGAAAGACCACTCAGCCTCACGTCCCACAGACAACAGCCCCCTGTGACCGGCAATAAGCAACTTATAATAAAGCAGTGAATAAACAAACGCTGAATGGCCGTAGAAACGATATGTTATTGTGTTGGTATCCAGGCCTCCATTCTGCTATGAGTGAGGAGAGAGAGGAAGGGGGTCCTACCTCTAAAACCACACAACAGGAACATGGCCGACAGAGCAAAGCTAAGAGGTAAGTAGAGGATCTCACTGTCTGTGAGACTGTCTCCTCTCAGCACTCAGCTTTGATATATCATGACTCCATCATTAGTCTTAAGGGTAAAAGCTGTGTGTGTGTTGTGTCGAAGCCCAGATCAGCAGGAGAGAGCACACCCTGGACCCATGGGTGATTCTCTGAATTTGGGGCACTTTGGCTTCTCTGGTTACTGAAAAATATACCACAAAAGATTGTGTTCCTGAACATTGCACCCGATGAAGGACTAGTTGAACCTAGTAAGAATATATGTTTTTCCACCTCAGGCATGAAATCCCAAACATTATTATGAATTTCTTTGTCACTTAGGTTGTTTTAAGTTCAACCCTGTAACTGGACAATTACATTTCTGTATGAGTATATTTCTTAAACATATTGAAATTAATTCTTCTCGTTCCTTGGTAATCACCAGTCCCTTGTGTAAATCAACTTATTGTAAGTTTATTTTAGTTGATTCCAACAATAATAATTTGACAGTCAAGTAGGAATAATTTATCATGAAAATATACTCTAACATAAACATTAGATTAGGTTTTCGTATATTTTCTACTTGTCCATTAAACTTTGTATACAGTTCAACAAACATTTATCTAATATTTGTTATTATCAAAAAATGAATGACAATGAATCAAATGAGGGTTGAACACACAGTAACAGGGTTGAATGAATGACATTCAATCAAATGTAAATTTAATTAATTCATTACAACAAACAAGAGGAAAGAAACATTAAGTATGTAGCCTAATATTTAAAATCACATTTAGAGTTAACAGATCTGTCATATGAGAAGAAAAATTAAGAACGACAGCATAGGCTGAATTCTGTATACAAAATCTATCTCACTGGAATCATTTTAAAAATGAAAAACGAACTGAGCATGAACTATACTCTGAACTAATAAGTTTGATGTATGAATGTGAATGTCGATGGTCTCTTATCTGATATGTTGTTTCTGCTATTTATGGTTCTTTCATCCTTTAGTCGGACAGTCTGTCCCAGATCTCTTTCTGAATTTGCATGTGAAGTGAATCATGTCCTGTCACAGGCTGAGGAGGCGGGATGAGCTCAAGTACATCATCAAATGGACACCAAAAAACATCCTCTTGTAGAGGCCAAAATAACCTGTTTTTGGTTACTCCAGCATGGTGCATACATTTGACTTGAACGTTGGTTTTGTCTGTGGCAAAGATTATTCCTGGATACGAGGCTTCATCATAAGTGAGCGCACACCACTCATTACCTGAGTCATCCCAATTGATTTCTTTCTTCCCTTGTGACAAAGCAGCTGACGGCACAGTAGCTGAGACTTTCCCCACAAAGCTGAAATGCTTTGTATTCCAGCACTCACCTTCAAGCTTTCGATAGTTGGAGCACATGCAGCTGACATCTCGCAATGTTATCTCCCCTCGAGCAAGAGTAATGACCTGATGGATGCGCATGGTTCCTTGGAGTTGTAGAATGGTGGACGGCATCCTTTGAAGTGCCTGCTCCACAGCTTCATCTTCGATAAAATGTAATTTCATCGAGGTGTCTGTCTCGGAGATGGCCTTGAGGAGCTCAAAAGCATTGCTGATGTCCCGGCCACGGCTAATGAGGTTGTCTGCTGATCCCTTTAAGGCAGCACCAACACCAGCTGGTGCTCCTTTGCCGTGACTGGATTCGAAAAGATTCCAGGTCCCTCTTAGTCCTCTCTTGTCAAGCTCTGTACTGAAGAGGAAAAAGTTTCCTTTCTGCTTGTTCTGGGTACAAGGCCCATCGTTAAAGAAGTGCAAAACAGACACCTCTGGTTGTGTGGTCTGCACATAGTCCAGTGCAGGTTTCAAATGTTCCCATATGGCAGCTGGACTCTTGTGCTTGGATGGCGAGATGGAGGTGAAGCAGGTTGGCTCTTGGGTTCCACCAACATAGGATGACCCCTGTGTGAAGCGTGGCCTGTTGGTGAGATGATCCAAAGTTTACTGACTGAATTTCATTGCTGTACTTACAAGAAAAAATTCTCAGAAGTCAATGTGGATAAGGCATTCATCATTGACCATGCAGCTGCACAATCCACGGTAGTAGGCATACTGTTGCCTAATGTTGAAGAGATGCTTTTTAAACTTAGTAAGGTGTGTGTGGAACCTCTCTGCAAGCTCCTCTTGATTGCTCTCAATGGTTTGTGTTACTGTTATTTTTCCACTGAGCTCTCTTCATCATTTGATTTTGCTTTGTTTTCTGTTGCCCACTGCATATAGGTCACCTTCTGTGCACCATTATATGAGTTTAAGAGGGGAACGATTCCGTTTATGCAATCGTCACATTCTCCGTACATGCAGGCCTTGCTGCCAATGTCACAGCACACAAGTTCTGTTAGGCACTCTACATTTGAAGTTTCAATCAAAGCTGATAAAGCTTGTCAGCCAGAAAGTCCAGGTTGTCATGTAACCTGCACTGGCATGTGTCGCGGTCGGAAAGTGAGGGGTGGACAACCCAAAAGCATGGGTGGATTACTGCAAGGGCACACCGGGCACATGCCCAGGGGCCCAAGGGCTTAGGGGTGCCCTTGGGCCCCCCTGATCTGCCCCACAAGTTACTAAAAGTGGGGCCCAGGGCCCCACAAGTTACTAACAGTGGGGCCCAGTGCCCCACTGTTAGTAACTGAAGTAGACTGAGCCGCCCCACTGTTAGTAACTGAAGTAGACTGAGCCGCCCCACTGTTAGTAACTTTTAACGTTGCATTGTCGAAGCAATCAGTAGAGAAATACAAAAATTCTAGCCAAAACAGCAATAGTAGGCCTATTACTACTGAGTAAATAAATTACTAAAAAGATCACTAGGGGGCACTATTTCAGTTTGTGAATTTGGGACCGGTCACGAACAAGTCACTGTCATTTAAACATGGAGCAACGGCGAACTCTAAGTGGAGCGTTAAAGCGAAAATTAAAAAAAGAAAAAGAAACAAGAGAAACTTCTGCCTTGCAAAATCTACCTCGTATTTACTAATTTTTTTTAAGGAAGGATACAATCTACTGTAGAAGCTCAGGAGCCTGTTGCTACGGGAGATGAAGAGCAAAGAGCGGGCAAAAATATTAACATGCCGCTACCACCACCAGTACCGGAGTTAGTGTTGGAGGAAGATGAAGCTTCAGAGGCAGAGCAGGAACAGCAAATTCTACGGCCCCCTACATATGTTGTTGATGAGGATGTATGGGCTGAAGCTGTAACAGACCCAGCTTTGTGGGGGAACCAAAGTGAGTGTGCCAAAGCAGTTTTGATTGACAGAGGAGTTCAAGTGTTTCACAACTGGAGAGCGCATTATCCCGCCTCTGCAAGGGTTGGTGGGATTGGTGGAAGGACTCGAGGCTTAACGAACGACCAGTTAAAATTCACATTACCAAATGGCCAAATGGTTGCTAGAGAGTGGATCACATATTCCCAGTCGACAGGCAATATTTACTGCTTTGCCTATAAGCTTTTTTCCACCAAATCCCACGCATTATTTACTGGTTACTGCGACTGGAAACACCCAGAGCGAATTGGTGAACATGAGAGAAGCCAAGAACATCTTGCCTGCATGCTTGCCCTGCATCGCGGAGCCACAGGTGCTACCGTGGATGCCGGTCACATGAAGATGATGTTGGAGGGAATTCCTAAAGAGTCATTTCCGTCATCAAGTTTTGGGGGAGAGGGGGCTTGCATTTAGGGGACAAGACGAATTATTAGGTTCCCCACACAACGGTAAATATTTAGGTGTATTAGAATTGCTATCACAATTTGACCCGTTCTTGGCAGAGCATATAAGAAAGTTTGGGGGGAGGGGGAGGGGCAGTGTGTAATATTTATCATCTACTATTTGTGAAGAATTTATTGAACTCATGGGAGAAAACAAACAAGCAATTACAAAAGAATTAAAGGAGGCAAAGTATTTCTCTTTCATAGTCGACTCAATCCCTGATTTGTCCCATGTAGACCAGCTCACATTTTTGTTTAGGTTTGTGAGCAAAACGGGCCAAGTTGTAGAACGCTTTCTCAGATTTGAGCCCATTACTAGCCATA
Source organism: Melanogrammus aeglefinus (assembly GCA_900291075.1). Classification (NCBI taxonomy): domain Eukaryota; kingdom Metazoa; phylum Chordata; class Actinopteri; order Gadiformes; family Gadidae; genus Melanogrammus; species Melanogrammus aeglefinus. The sequence continues at coordinate 13,980 of OLKM01003575.1, read as the reverse complement.
CCGGGGAAAGCCTAGCAGAGTGTGTGATCTCAATGGTTCACGCTCTTGGACTGGACTTGTACAACTTGGTCATACGATAATGCCAGTAACATGTCTGGGAAATATAACGGCTTGCAGGCGCACCTTAAGAAGAGGAATCCATCCACTATGTCCCATGTGCCACCCATTCACTAAATCTGGTTGGAGTCAACATTATAGAGGCTTGCAGCAATTTAGTCAGAAAATATTTTGATCTGTTGCAGTCCCTCTATACATTCAGCGCTGCTTCCCCGCATCGCTGGAGGACAGTATTTGGTGACTCCAATAACAATAATGCACGCATTGATCTAACCCTCAAGTCTCTGTCATCTACACACTGGAGCTGTCGTGCTGATCCCACCAAAGCACTGTGGCAAAATGACCAGCCAATACATGACAGGCTTTCTACAGTGTCCATGGATGAGACGAAAAAAGAGACACACGCTCTGAAGCGGCTGCACTTTGTGCGCAAATGGAGACGTTGGAAATGTCAGCCACACCTATAGACATGACAGCCATCGCAGAAAAAAACGTAAGACATTTGCTGAGGAGGGTGGCACTGGGGAAGATATTCAGCTTGACGGAAGACGAGTGTTTCAGGTGGACACCTTCAATGTTGCCATCGACACACTCACTCAGAGCCTCGGACACCGTCTGCAGGCCTACGAGCATCTGTGCAGTTTGTTCAGTGTGATTGTCTGTGTAAAATCTGAGTCCAATGTATCGAGAAGGCCAAAGTTTTGGAATCTGCATATCCATCTGATCCAGATGAAAGTTTGGGCAATGAATTTATTCAGTTCAGATCATTTATCAAGCCTGGAGATCATGCAACCCCAAAAGGACTGTTACGAATTATACTCGATTGTGGACTGCGATCTATGTTTCCAAATGTGTATGTAGCGCTACGGCTTTTTCTGACTCTGCCCGTAAGTAATTGCGAAGGGGAGCAGTCATTCTCTCTTCTGTCCAGGATTAAAAATGAACTGAGGACGAAAATGTCACAAAAACGCCTCAAGGCACTTTCTCTCATGGCGACCTTACCAATGCACTGGACTTTGATGATATCGTGGAGGATTTCGCACGGAACAGAGCCCGGAAAAAATGCATTTCATAGGTGAAATGCATTACTAACAATTATTGTAAGGAACTGTTCGTATTGAGATGCTTTAAGTCGTTTTTATTTGTGGTTGAAAGCGGTGCATTCGAAATTCATTCAAATCGCCAAAAATTGCATAAATTATATATCTTTTTTATACCGTTTTGGTTAAATAAAGGTGCATTTATTTGTAATAATTATTGTGAGATTGCCTTTCCTGTGCTACAAATCCTGCTGAGTTGCAGGTATAGGTCAATGACTTATTATTGTCAATAAGTGTGTGTGTATTCTGGGTTCGTATATTTATGTTGGAAGGGGGGGGGGGCGCAGGGGCCCGATATGTCATAATCTGTCTATGCCCAAAAGGGTCGCAGCCAGCAAAATGAGGCGTAGGAAATTTGATTGTTTTCCGACAGAAACTTCCTGTGAAGGTTTTTCATTGTGTCTATAAGGAATCGTTTCTGCATTTAAATTTTCTTCATTGTTTTTGTTTGCTTTTTGTCTGTCGTCATCCGGCTAACGTCGTCTTTTGAAGAATGTCTTCACCTTGCTCACCAGGGATTTAACAGGGTGCCTGTTGTATGCTTGCCTGGTGGAGTTATTACTCAGGTCTTCATTCTTACACGAGGACCTGCGTTTCTTTGAAAAGCCTAGAGCTTTCTCAGACCACCTCTGCAGCCTTTATTTCTTGACTATCTTCCCTACAACAACCCCAGCCACACATTTTTTTCTTTTTCATTTCTGACATTCTTGAGCTTCCTCCTAATGTCACGAATTAGGGCTTCATGGTGCAGTAAAGTTTTCCTCACCTTGCTTTTCACAGTACAACTCTTCAGCAGCTGACAGACTTTGGACCTGGGAGAGTCTTTATTCTTGGTTGCTCGCTGGAGTCCTTCCTTATATTTTTCTTCTGATGCTTGAGTTCCCTTTTTAGTTTTAGTTTAGTTTAGTTTCTTTGCACAGTTTTTCTCTTGCTTTTCTGGTTTTCTTGGCTGCTGAATGACTAAGACAAAATCAAAAATTACAAAGGGGATCGTTAGTTCTACAGATTAGTAGGTACATTAGTAGTGACACAGCAATTAAATATACAGTTCTTAGGAGCTACTAAAATAATCATATAGTGTATATAGCAATGTTTTTTAAACAAGTTATCATAATTAAAGCCAAGCACTATTTCTAACTACATATTCCCCTCACCGTGAAGACCCTGGTCTGGCTTGCAATGCATCTTGAATATCTCTCTCAGGAGTATATGGAGGGGTTCGAGGCCCACTGTTGTCAGTCTCAGCTTTCCCTTTCTGTCTTTCTTTAGCCTGCCGCCACTCCTTCCGCTTACTTCTTTGAGCTCTCTCGCCCAGGTCATGGATTGTTTTTTTTCCTCCTGCTTTGGTATCTCTTTTCCATCGCTCATGCTCTTTCTTGAGGTATTCTTCCCTTCTCTGTGAATCTGCATTTCTTCTCGCTGTGTACTCTCTTTACCTCTCTGCAATTGATTGAGCCATCTGATATGTGATAATAATGAACATGCAATAACATTTAGAGAACAGCGGCTGGCTTAAGAACAGTCTAATTTTCAACCCCGTAACAACGATTCAACCCCATAACAGTGTTTTTTTTATGGGGTTGATTGTTACAGGGTTGAAGATTTTAGCTAAAAGTAGCCCTAATTCCACATTCGCGTTAGGGAATGGAACAGCATATAGCATGAGGAGAACAAGAAAATAATATATTTTTTACAAACAATTGTTTGCTTTTTCCCCCAAATAATAGTAAATATAATTTATGCATGTAACAATAATGCAATTGTTCAAAAACATACATTTTAAAATATGTTTGTGTGTTATAATGCAACATTTGGATCTTTTATTTTTAAATTAATTTTGTGGTTTACTTTATATGAAAATCTTTGAGGTTAACCTGTGGGACACAAAGGGCACCGAATTCAGAGAATCACCCAGCTGTGTCTCCATGAAGAGTGACCACTCTATGTATCCACCTGCTAAATTTAAAGATTGTAGTCAGTCTATTGAGAAGAGGTGAGGATTTATCAGAGATCATTAAAATACAGAATCAATCAAACATCTATAAATCCTTGTTCTTATTTTTCTAGAGGAGTCCAACAGGAGAGATCAGACTCCCCCGGACCCAGCTCTGTCTCCATAAAGAGTGACTTGTCTATGAATCATCCCCCTCAATTCAAAGATGGTCACCGCTCCGGAAAAAAGAGGTAGGATATTCAATCAGACAATGAAAACTGACCATTTCAATGTTATCAGATCTCTCTGTCTGTATGTCTCCCTACTTTGTGTGTGTTCTCTCCACAGACAACCCAAGGAGAGGTCAAAGGCTACCAGTACTCAGACTGTACAGCAGCATCAAACAGAGCTGATCAAGGTGGGTAAATGTCCAACAAGATATTTTACTTAAGCTCTACATGAACATTAAATAGCATCTCCTTCTGCTAACAGTCTCCAGGCACAAAGCTCTGCCTGAAGGAGATGAGCCAGGAGGAACCGGCTGCTACACTGTTGGGCGGTAAGTGTCTCTTATTTTGAAGACAGAAGAAACAATTATTTTGAAGCGCAGAAGAGACTCTTATTTGTTCTGTTCAGACTAAAGGACACAATGGACGATTTTTACATCCCTAGCTTTTCAATGTTGAGATATCTTTCCGCGTGTTAGGCTTAGGGTATGAGGTTATATGGTATCGATCCAGATATATAGGTTTATTGTCGGTCTATCAGATTACAGAATGTTAAAAAATCTGCTTCAAATAAACAGAAGCATTTCTCAGTGGAAAAGACGCAGCAGTATCCCGTTATATCAGCATAACAAGATCATTAGACCAATCATATTGCTATTGAAAAAGTAAGGTATTTTTTAATAAACTTGGTACCGGTACGCTAACTAAGTTGTTGTTGCATAGTTTTATGTGTAGGGACCCTAGTCCTGCTACTGCAATGGTTTTGTGACATTTTGAGCAATATTGGTGGTTAAAAAATGACGATTTGGAAGCGTTATGCGCACAGCTCCCAGACAATGCCCTGTTAGCTATTTGGGCTCTCAGCCTTGCTCCACTGAAAACATGTCTGGAGGGCTTATTTGATCAGTTTTCATGCAGAAAAAGAACCTGGGTTGAAAAAAATGAAAGATTCAACATTTCGAATCTGTAACGCGGAGTCCTTGTTATGCCCAGCTTCTTCGACCAAAGTTATAAAGCCACTGAATATCATAAAGTTGATTATTTAAGAGGAAATATTAACCTGTTTCCACTGATTTCACCATCCACTATCTGATGTCTTCTGGTGTTTTCTCATTTAGGATCTGCTGCTGTCGGGTGCCAACAAGAATTCAAATCTCATTTGATGAAGAAGTTCAGGCGTGTGTTTGAGGGAATTGCTATAGCTGGACAGCCAACAGGTCTGAATGACTTCTACACAGAGCTCTACATCACAGAGAGAGTCAGTGGAGAGGTCAACAAGGAACATGAGGTCAGACTGATTGAAACAGCTTCCAGGAGACTGGCCAAGGAGGAAACACCAATCAAATGTGAAGACATCTTTAATCCCTTACCTGGACTGGATCATCCAATCAGAACAATAATGACAACTGGAGTGGCCGGCATTGGTAAAACCATCTTAACACAAAAGTTCACTTTGGACTGGGCTGAAGGCAACGCAAACCAGGACATAAGCTTCACATTTCTCCTCACATTCAGAGAGCTGAATTTACTAAAAGGAAAAAAAATTAGCTTGGTGGAACTTCTTCATCACTTCTTTATTGAGACCAAAAAAGCAGGAATCTGCAGATTTGACCGGTTCCAAGTTGTCTTCATCTTGGATGGTCTGGATGAGTGTCGACTTCCTCTGAACTTCCAGAAAAACACGATCAGGACTGATGTCACAAAGCCGGCCTCAGTGGACGTGCTGCTGACAAACCTCATCAGGGGTGACCTGCTTCCCTCCGCTCGCATCTGGATAACCACACGCCCTGCAGCAGCCAATCAGATCCCTGCTGAGTGTATCGACATGGTGACAGAGGTGAGAGGGTTCAACGACCCACAGAAGGAGGAGTACTTCAGGAAGAGATTCAGGGAGGAGACGCTGGCCAGCACAATCATCTCCCACATCAAGAAATCAAGAACCCTCCACATCATGTGTCACATCCCAGTCTTCTGTTGGATCACCGCGACAGTTCTGGAGGACATATTCAAAAAATCCCAGATAAAAGACATACCCAATACCGTGACTCAGATGTACATCCACTTCCTGAGGGTTCAGTCCATACAGGGAGACAGGAAGTACCATGGGAGAGCTGAAACAGATCCACACTGGAGTTCAGAGACCAGGGAGATCATTGTTTCTCTGGGAAAACTGGCTTTTATCCAGCTGGAGAAAGGCAACCTGATCTTCTATGAGGAAGACCTGGCAGAGTGTGACATCAATATCAGGGCAGCCTCCGTATACTCAGGAGTGTTCACCCAGATCTTTAAAGAGGAGTGCGGGCTGTACCAGGACAGGGTGTTCTGCTTTGTCCATCTGAGTGTCCAGGAGTTTCTAGCTGCCCTTTATGTCTTTCTGTCTTTCCTCGACACTGGTGTCAATCTGCTCTCAGAGAACTAAAAACCTCCAGGAAAGATACTCTTTCTCTACCAGAGTGCTGTGGACAAGTCCTTACAGAGTAAGAACGGACACCTGGACTTGTTCCTCCGCTTCCTCCTTGGTCTCTCTCTGGAGACCAATCAGGTTATCCTACGAGGTCTGCTGAGACAAGGAAAAAGTATATCACTGACCGCTAAGTTTAAAGAAGGTCTGCTGGGACTGACAAGAAGTAGCTCGTGGACCAATCAGAAAACAGTCTGTTACATCAAAGAGAAGATAAATGGAGATCTCTCTCCAGAGAGAAGCATCAATCTGTTCTACTGTCTGAATGAGCTGAACGACCGTTCTCTAATGAAGGAGATCCAACACTACCTGACATCAGGAAGAACCTCCAGAGATTCACTCTCCCCTGCTCAGTGGTCAGCTCTGGCATTCATCTTTCTGACATCAGAAGAGGAGCTGGACGTGTTTGACCTGAAAAAATACTCTGCTTCAGAGGAGGGTCTTCTGAGGCTGCTGCCAGTGGTCAAAGCATCCAAAACATCTCTGTAGGTTCACTAATAACATGGATTAAACACAATCCATGAAATTATATAATATGGATAGAATGCAACAAAATATACATAAAACTGGAATATAAGGTTCAAATAATATGCAAAAGATCTCAGTATGTTCATAACATCATGTACCGTATTGACCCAAATATAAGACAAGGTTGTTGTTCAAAAAATACGTCTGAAAAATCGGGGGGTTGTCTTATATCCGTGATATAGACAAAATTATTGGAAAGCAGGGGGAAGCACAAGAGGGCGCCAAAACGATAATTCTTGACAGTGTTTTGAATTAAATAAACTGTCCTCGGCCCCTCACAACAGTGCTGTCAAATTTTGTCCCCAATTAATCCAAATATACACTAATGGTGTTAAAATGTTTTTTTTCCCAATGAATTATCACTAGTTTTCTACTATTTTCTGTCAAACAAGATTATGTCCACAAAAAGCTATATTTTTCCAAAAATAAGTATGAAAAGGGGGGATGAAGTCTTATATTCAGGATCTTCTTATATTCTGGTGAATACTGTATTACTATTCTACTCACAAGAGAATAAACATACTCGTAGAATATAAAAGTTACAATAATAAACCATCTCACAGCTGTACTATTAATTTATAATGAACTACCGAACACAGAATACTACAATATGGAAGTAGCATTCAACTAAAAAAATATTTTGCAAATACAATTACAAATCTATTCCACATTTTTCTTCCAATACATAAATAAAATGTATACATCTAATTATTTAGTAAATATTATTGCAACTAGTAAAATTCCTTCATTAGGTTATAAGTAAAAGATTTATGTTAATTTGATCATAGGTCCTACATGTTCTGTATTTTTTTGTGAAGGCTGAATGGCTGTCATCTGTCAGAGAGATGCTGTGAAGCTCTGGCCTCAGTTCTTAACTCCTCTAGTCTGCGAGAGCTGGACCTGAGTACCAATGATCTGCAGGATTCAGGAGTGAAGCTGCTCTCTGCTGGACTGGGGAGTCCAGACTGTAGACTGGAAACTCTCAGGTCAGTTTTACCCAATGGCCAAACAGTTACACCACAAGGTTCAATATCAGAAGACATTTAACAGATTTACATCAAGAAAGGTTAGGTCATAAATATATTATTTTCAATCTTATTTACATTTGTGTTGCCATGACAGCATAGGTATACATTATATTATTAGTTTTTTAATGATGGTAAATGGTGCATGTCGTATAACATTCTTATTCTGATTACCATGTAGTCAGACAGTAAGGTGGAGTTTAGAGTTTTTTAGTAAGTTTAATAACTGCCAATTCATAAAAAACATATTTTTTAAGTGAAGTATCATAACTTTTGCTTAAATATTTAACATCTACGTATGTGACATCTATCTTCATGTTGAAAGATCCAGGTTATTTATATAATTAATTATTTCATGTATGTAAAAAGACTGGTTGCAATTCTCCTAACATTTAATAACAGTTACTAACATGTTCTGTTTATTGTGCATAAAGGCTAAATGGCTGTCATCTCTCACAGAGATGCTGTGAAGCTCTTGCCTCGCTCTTTACTTGGCCGCATCCTTTAACTTTGAGCACATAACACAGTTACTAACATGTTCCTTACATGTTGCATTTATTGTGTTGGAAGGCTGAATGGCTGCCATCTGTCAGAGAGATGCTGTGAAGCTCTGGCCTCAGCTCTCAGCTCCAACTCCTCTAGTCTGAGAGAGCTGGACCTGAGTACCAATAATCTGCAGGATTTAGGAGTGAAGCTGCTCTCTGCTGGACTGGGGAGTCCACACTGCAGACTGGAAACTCTCAGGTCAGTTTTACCCAATGGCCAAACAGTAACACAGCAAGGTTCAATATCAGAAAACATTTAACAGATTTACATCAAGAAAGGATAGGTCATAAATATATTGTTTTCAATCTTATTTACATTTGTGTTGCCATGACAGCATAGGTATACATTATATTATTAGTTTGTTAATGATGGTAAATGGTGTATGTCGTATAACATTCTTATTCTGATTACCATGTAGTCAGACAGTAAAGTGGAGTTTAGAGTTTTTTAGTAACGTTTAATAACTGCCAATTCACAAAACCGTGTTTTTTAACTGAAGTATCATGGTAACTTTTGTTTAATACAGTAATTGAACATCTCTGTGAAATCTATCTCTTCATGTTGAAAGATCCAGGTTATTTATAGAATTAATTATTTCCTGTATGTAAAAAGACTGGTTGCAATTCTCCTAACATTTAATCACAGTTACTAACATGATCTGTTTATTGTGCATAAAGGCTGAATGGCTGTAATCTCTCAGAGAGATGCTGTGAAGCTCTGGCCTCAGTTCTCAGCTCCAACTCCTCTAGTCTGAGAGGGCTGGACCTGAGTACCAATGATCTGCAGGATTCAGGAGTGAAGCTGCTCTCTGCTGGACTGGCGAGTCCACAGTGTACACTGGAAACTCTCAGGTCAGTTATCAGTCTCTTGTTCGAACTGGTTTTTCTAGTGCTGCTCATGTGTGATCCATTTCTGTTAATCTTTTCCCTGCTGACAAAGCACTCACTGGTTCTACACAATGTTAGAACCTGTGATGAAATGGTCTTAGTATACGAAACAGCAGACTTCTCCTGACTCTAACTGAAAATATCTCATTGAGTTGTAGCTAAGATTCTGTTTCAAGTCCAAAGTATCAATACAGCTTTTACTTGTCCTCCATATGG